>CM054180.1:14895000-15090000 GCA_028829895.1 Sinotaia quadrata | reverse complement strand
AATATTTAAAAATTAAAATTATCTGAAAGTTTTGTCAGATTGTATTTCAGAATAAGACACAGGTCTTGTTCAAAGAATGAAAGCAGACTTACAACACACAAGGACATAGGTTTAAGGACCGAAAACAAACTTACAACACACAAGAGCTTAGATCTAAGGACTGAAAGCAAATATACCACAGAAGAGCGTAGATCAAAGGAATGGAGGCACACCTACAACAAGAAATGGCATAGAACAAAGGAATGGAGGCACACCTACAACAAGAAATGGCATAGAACAAAGGAATGAAGGCACACCTACAACAAGAAGTGGCATAGAACAAAGGAATGGAGACACACCTACAACAAGAAATGGATAGAACAAAGGAATGGAGGTACACCTACAACAAGAAGTGGAATAGAACAAAGGAATGGAGGTACACCTACAACAAGAAATGGATAGAACAAAGGAATGGAGGTACACCTACAACAAGAAGTGGCGTATAACAAAGGAATAGAGGCACACCTACAACAAGAAATGGCGTATTTTCAGGGAATGATAACACACTTACGACGTACACAGGTATTGGTAAATGATGGATTGATTGATGAGAGTTAGATCAGTTTTAAAAATCTTGTCTCACAGGGTTGGCCGTATTTGTAATTTTACCGTCTAATACTCTTTCAGAGGCACGCTCACACAGTCTTTAGGGTCGTGTGCAAATTGCACTTAGTGCACACAGCAATCAGGTATTGACACAGGTTTTGTGCGTGTTTCGTAACGTTGGTCGATTTTTGTCGTGGAAGTCAGTTCTGGAAGCGCGAGGGTCGGTTATGAAATATTTTTAAAAAACCAAGGAGGGTATAATGAGAAAGATTGGAATAAAGAGATATGCAATAAGAAAAGGTTGTTAGCTGATGAGCCTGGTTTATCATCCGATCTTTGACGTCACTGAGGTCGATTAGTTGATTAGTCCTTTATAAGTCTAACTTGGCGAAGAGTGCAATAGCGTCAGTGGGTCGAGGCTATTTATTGTTCAGGTGTCGTTGACCCAAAAATCAATAGAGGACAAGTCTATCGTTGCAGCAGGAAACGGCGATGCTTATACCACAGCGAAATACTCGCCACTGTATTATTTCCTACTTTGTGTTTCGATTAATTTTGCCTGTGTGTGGAGGGATGAGAGATGGTTTTCAAACAGAGGCAAAAGAAGAGAGAGAGAGAGAGAGAGAGAGAGAGAGAGTCAGAGGGTCAAAGAAAAAGTCAAAGATAGGAAGATAGAGAGAGAGTGAGTCAGTCAGAAGAGGATGGTGAAGGGGGCAAGAGAAAGAGTCATTTTTCCCAGGCCGGCAGCTCAGGGTGGTGTTGACAAAAGCAGATGCCACAACACTTTCATCCCTCATGGCGCGCCACATGCCCCTGTTCGTGTTGTAGCAGGACAGGAAAAGTGTGTAAAGACGAGAGAGAGAGAGAGAGAGAGAGAGAGAGAGAGAGAGAGAGAACCTCTGTGTTTGAAGTAAATCTGTAGTCACTAAAGGAAAAAATAAACTACTCTGCGCTCATACACACACATGCACGCACGCGCTCTTTCTTTCTCTCTCACATACACACACATGCACGCACGCGCTCTTTCTCTCTGTCTCGCATGCGCACATATGCACGCACACGCACGCACTCTCTCTCTCAAACACATCACTTTTTCTCTCTCCCTCTATCTCACACACACGCACACACAAGCCCGCGCTCCCTCACACTCATGCACGCACGCGCACATAATTAGGCCCAAGAGGCAAAAGCTACTTCATTTAAAAAGATTCTAGCACTATATTAAATTGTCTGTTAACTGTAAACTTCAATCAAATACACACATCAATCGTGCTTATACGCTAGAATTTCAACGTCCATTGTGAGACTGGTACCAAGACATTCACACCTATACAATTACACACTCACTAATTCTCCTTTCAGTCGATTAAACAGCACACTGGCGATCATTCTGTTTGTCGAATGTCGGTGGGGGTTGAACTGGGACTGTTTCCCCACCCCACCTACCAGTGTCAAATGCATATTTTATTTCAGAAAAGACGGATGCACATACATATTATAACATATGTCGTTTGCACAGGCATAGCTCTGTACTGCCATTGGCAGTTTCTCGGTCTGTGTGCGTGTATGCGTTCGTGCGTGTGTGGAGTGCTTGACGGTATCTGAGCACATGAAACGGACCTCGAACTGTGTCATCTTACCGCGTGGGCACGCTGAGCAGTTGCCCGGGGGCCTCACGAGCATAGGGGCCCCATGCTACTCTATGTATGTTTTATTCTTGTGAGTGGTTGTGTAGGTAGGGGCCCCAGTGCACCGCTTTGCCCGTGGGCCTAAACTGCTGTTAAGACGACCCTGGCCTCGAGTGGAATGTGTTTTGTTGCCTATGACTCAGTCCCGATGCCCAGATTGCAGTCATTGCCAGGAAGTCTTTATCCGGTGAGAACTTGTCTGTCGTCACAACAGATGTAGATCGATGGCTTAATAAGGCCCTCACTAATGACAAAGGCCCATAATAATTATGATGACACTTAGACTCTAGTTGCATGACTGATGACACTTGCACCCTAGTTACATAACTGATTAGGATGATTGTTAAGCCCCAAAACTCGTAACGTCACAGCTGATGTTGGGCCTTTGACCTTACAGTAACATCACTCTGACCCTAATACTTTAACTCAATCATTAAACCATGTTAATATCAAGATAAAAAAAAAAAAAAACTGTCCCTCAGTACAATAGTACTATCACTCAACTATGCTGATCCTTAAACTCTGCTAATATTAAGATAAACTGTCTTTCAATACAACAGCATTATCACTTAACGATAAACTGTCCCTTAAAACAATAGTACTATCACTCAAACAATGCTGGCCCTTAAACTGTTAATATCAAGATAAACTTGAGTAATAGCACAGATCAGGCCCAATAAATGTCTCTGATGGTAATGGCCCGTAAACTTGAGTAATAGCATGCTACAATTTTACTCTTTGTCTGTAGTAACGCCACTGATGGTGGTGTCAAAATAGAACCAAGCAGCTTTATCTTTGGAAAATGTTTAAACTTTCGTCATTTGGAACCCGATGTGGTGGCGCCCTCTACCTATTAATTATTATACATATTTATCTCTAACAATTAACAGATGGGTTTGCGGGTCACATGTGTATACTAGCCCTAATTACACGACTCTTCTCTAATTTTCACCTTGCAGATCTTCCTGGCACTTTTAGAATATTATTTAAATGGACACACCATAAATAATTATAATCATCCTTCTTTCAAACATTTATACTACTGACGGAGACTTCTTGCTTAAAGAGTAAAGTTTTGACCCCTTTAATTACTTAATTCCCCCCCCCCCCCCATTGTTCTCTATCCCAAATTAGTTAATCATCCGGCTGGTTATTGAAATAAAAATATTTATTAAAATATCACGATTAATGAAAGAAACCGGAAAAAGTACAGTTGCAATGAACAATTGATTCAGTTATTATCTACAGATTGTACCACGAGAGTCACGTCCCTTATAAAGTGAAATCAGTCCTACAGCTAAAAGTTTTCATCATAGAATAAGAGTTTTAGAAAGAGAAACAAGTATATAACACGATAGAATAAGAGTTTTAGAAGGAGAAAACAAGTATATAACACGATAGAATAAGAGTTTTAGAAAGAGAAACAAGTATATAACACGGTAGAATGCACACTTATAGGCGGTTAACTGCCCTGTACGCATCACTGAACGACACGCAAGTTTCCAACACTCTTCCCACAACCTTGCACCCTTCGTGCATACCTGCAGGCGGTTCGAACCTACCAGTTCCCCTTTCACCTGACACTTCTCGTCGGTCTCTTACCGATCTCCCCTGTATCCAGCTGGATGCCTGCAAGCGTCCTTGCCTACCGGTCCGTCCTTAACGGTTTCTATAGATGCCGTTCTCATACGTCTGAGTTTAGTGTGATCTCCTAGCTTCGTTATTTAGGCTGGTCTGCCTAGGGGTGGGGGTGGGAGGGTCGGTCCGTCGTTGTGTCCTTTCCTCTGATCTCCACAGTCATATGTCGCGTCGTGGGAACCAGTCAGTGTCTAGACTCTAGACTCTAGAGTAATGACCTTGGGGCACTACGAACAGCGTGTAACTACTAAGTGCATTCCAACGATAGTTTTAATAGCTAGGTTATTGCAATCTAAAAATAAAGATTATCAAAATAATTCTAATTCTTAAATAATCAATTAAACAAGGGCGTCAAATGCTCCGTCACACGTAATGTAGTTATGTTGTAAATACTGCTTGCAATGGACGTTGTTCGGGAAAGCGGCGGAAGCCGAAAGCGCCCCCTACATTAGCAAGCAAGCGTTGTTCGGGACCAAGTCTGTGATCTGTCGGTCTGCGGCTGGACAGGTGCTGTGATATTTGGAAACTTGTAGTGAATGGTATAAGGGGCTCACATTCACGATTTTCACTCGTGTTTTACTGGTTGTTCATTCCCCAGTTTCTGGTCTCTAATCGTGAAATTGGTCCCATTATGTATCCATACTGAACTTCACCCAACTCTACTCACTCACTCACTCACTCACTCACTGACTCTTCGTGCGCGCGAGCGGTTTGTATGTGTTCTATTTTTAGGACAATTTATTATTTATCAGACCAACTAGGGAAGTACTCTATTTTTAAAACTTTTTTCTATTAGACAATTTAATTTCATTGAAATCAGCATTCTGCAGAGCACTGATGTTCCTTGAACTTGAAATACCTCATTTCATTATTAGCAGTAAAATGCCTCATTGTACCAATAGTAGTTAAAGTCCTTATTTTGCCAGTATTAATAAAATGCCTCATTGTACCAATAGTAGTTAAAGTCCTTATTTTGCCAGTATTAATAAAATTACTTATTTTACCAGTTGCAGGAAGACCTCATTTTATTAATAACAGTAAAATACTTCATTTTTGCAATAACAATACAATACACTATTTCACCATCAACAGTAAAATACTTCATTTTTGCTATAACAATACAATACACTATTTCACCATCAACAGTAAAATACTTCATTTTTGCAATAACAATACAATACACTATTTCACCATCAACAGTAAAATACTTTATTTTACCAGTAATAGAAAGATATTTCATTTAACCAGTAACAGTAAAAGAGTAAAATACCTCCAATACCAGTAAAATACTTTATTTTTGCAATAACAATACAATATCCCATTTCACCAACAGCAGTAAAATACATCGCTTCATCAATCACAGTACAATACATCATATCACTATGGCAATAAAATATCTCATTGGAATCATCAACAGCAAAATACTTCATTTCACCAGTAACAGTGAAATGCCTCATTTCACCAATAACAATGAAATGCCTCATTTCACCAATAACAGTGAAATGCCTCATTTCACCAATAACAGTAAATTATCTTATTTCACTAATAACAGTAAAATACCTCACTTCACCAATAACAGTAAAATACTTCACTTCACCAATAACTGTATAATATCTCTGCTATGGCGCCCTCTATCTGTTTTTATTATTCATCTGTAATAATTAATAACCATATTAATACATCTTTCTAAGTCTCACGTGTACCATTGGGGATCCCTAAAGGCATTCCAACTTTTTCTTTTGTTCTTACAACAACAGTAAAAGATCTCATTTCACCAGTAACAATAAAATACCTTATTTCACCAATGACAATAAAATATCTCACTACACCAGTTACAAAACAATACTCCACTTCATCAGCAAGTGTAAAATACCTCATTTCGGCTTACAAGTAGCTCCATTTGAACCATTAATAGTAAAATAAGTCATTTTACCAATAACAGTAAAATATTCCCTTTTACCAGTAACAGTAAGATATCTCCTTGCACCAGTAACAGTAAGATACCTCCAATAACAGTAAAATATCTCCTTTCAGCAGTAACAGTAAAATATCTCCTTTCAGCAGTAACAGTAAGATATCTCCCTTCACCCCAAATCGAAAGATATCTTCTTTCACCAGTAACAGTAAGATATCTCCTTTCACCAGTAACAGTAAGATATTTCCTTTCACCAGTAACAGTAAAATATCTCCTTTCACCAGTAACAGTAAGATATCTTCTTTCACCAGTAACAGTAAAATATCTCCTTTCACCAATAACAGTAAGATATCTCCTTTCACCAGTAACAGTAAGATATTTCCTTTCACCAGTAACAGTAAAATATCTCTTTCCACCAATAACAGTAAGATATCTTCCTTCACTAGTAACAGTAAGATATCTTCTTTCACTAGTACCAATAAAATATCTCCTTTCCCAGTAACAGTAAGACATCTCCTTCCTCCAATAACAGTAAGATATCTCCTTTCACGAATAACAGTAAGAAATCTCCATTTGCAACGGTAAAATTTGTCCTTTTACCGGTAAGATATTTTCTTGCACCAGTAACAGGAAATATATCCCCATTAAACATTATCAGTTAAATACCTCCTTTCACCATTAACAGTAAGACCCCTATACAAAGACAAGCGTTAGAGAGGCATTGTGTGAACTAAAGATTTTGATCCTGTTCCAGAACTACCTTGATAATGATTCTGCCACTGACATCTAGCTCCAACTCCTCCAACACACACACACACACACACACACACACACTATGAATCATAAAATTCCATCACCATTGAAAGTAAACGTTCAGAGATAAACAAACAATGCATAATGCTCTGTACTAACATTGTTTGTTTGCTTATTGCATGACATTCATTATTTTTCTCACAGAATCGTTGTACCGTCATTTTGGTAAAACAACGATCTTAACACAAACGGCAGGACACACGCACGATTCAAGAAATTACTTAAAGATTTTTAATTTTCTTGCGCACAGCAAAAGTATAAACTGCTGCGATGGGTGTAGGCCAACAGTATGTAAAATGCTTTAAACATTTAATCTACAATCAGTAACACGACTCTTCCATTTACTACTTCTTATCATTGGCTAAACATCTTCTTCGTCTGCCTCTTCTGAGAGTCGATCTCAGGCCTTTCAACTAAATGGCCCGCGAAGACAGAAAATTCGATTCTTCTCTCAAATCGTCAGGGAAAGAAAGGAAAGGAGAGAAATGGATGCGGAGATGGGCTGGAGTCTTCGAGAGTGGGGTGGAGATGGAGGTGTCGATAGCAGGGCTGGGTGGGTAAGAAAACGAATACAGCCTTAATTATTTTTTTTTTTTACCCCTCCCATCCTATGAGCTCTTGTTTGCGACCGCAAAGAACTACACTCTCTGCCCACTAAGTCGTAATTGCTGATGCTGACATCATAGCAGTTAGATCAAGGTCATTACGTCATTAGTGCACTGAAAAGATAAAGCTGCAAGAGAGAAATAAATGCGTGCATGGGTTACTGAAATAATGTTTATTGGACTGTCAGTCGAGCTCTGGTTTTGAGCAATATTTTTTTTAAATTATTAAAAATTATTTTAAAAAAATTACATATGCGTGCATAGAATACTGAAATAACATTAACTGAATTGTCAGTCTAGATCTGGCATTTAGCTTGGGGTGGGTGGGGTAGGTGGGTTCAATACGCATTGAAAGTAGGTGCATTTTAGAACTTATAGATAGATAGATAGATAGATAGATAGAGAGAGAGTGATGGGTGGATTGTTGGATGGAGAAAAGAAATGGAGAGAGAAAGAGAGAGAGAGAAGGATGAGAGAAAGGAGAGAAAGTGCCAAAATATAAAGCTTAAAGATAAATGAAGATTTTTTTGGGGTTGTAAAATTCCCCCTTAAAAGATGGGAGCTAAAAGAACGACTGGCGCTGTTTCAGTTCTAATACAGTATCGGTTCCACGTCGGATCCTGCTTCAAGAACGTGTCTTTGCTTCTAATTCTTCAAGCGACAAGGACCCGTTGCCTTTGCTTAGAAACCAAAATCAATATCTGACAAGACCGATAGGAAAGTTGAAAGAGAGATAGAGGGAAAGTGAGAGAAAGAGAGAAGGAAAAGAGCAGCACTGGAGCCCAGTCCATTCCGAGCAACTGTTCTCGTTTCACAACCAGAGTTTTGATAATAGGAAAAAAGTGTTCTCGTTTCACAACCAGAGTTTTGATAACAGGAATAAAGTGTTCTCGTTTCACAACCAGAGTTTTGATAACAGGAATAAAGTGTGGTTCGTTGATAGCTCACACTGTGCACAGTGTCCCACTGCATACAAAACTTAAATGTCTTCACTTAGAAAGCCGAGAGGTATATTAAAATATACACAATCAAGGAAACAAACAAACAAACAAACAAACAATTAAAATAAGCCAAAATGATCTCTGACATTCACATCCAATACTAAGGTCATCACAAAACTACAAAACGTAAAGACGTCACATATCTGTAAAAGACAACCACATATTACTACATGCAGAACTAAAAAAAACCTATCCTGTATATAAAGAAATAAAAGAACATGTCCTGTACATAAAGAACTAAAATCAAACTGCTCTATACATAAAGAACTAAAAAAAATGTCATGTACTTAAAGAACTAAAAAACATGTCCTATACACAAAGAACTAAAAAAAAACTAACGTATACATAAAGAACTAAAAAAACATGTCATGTACATAAATAAAAAAAACTGTCTCATACATGCAGAACTAAAAAAATGTAATATACATAAAGAACTAAAAAACCTGTCCTGTACATAAAGAACTAAAAAAAACTCCCCCATTCATATAGTGCTTAAAGAAATTGTCCTACGCATACAGTGCTAAAAGAATTGTCCCCACAAACAGAACTAAAAAGCGTGTCCCATACAATAAGAACTAAAAAATATATTGTCATATACATACAGAACTAAAAAAATGTCCATACTACAGAACTTAAGACTGTCCTATCCATACAGTACTAAAAAAGTGTCCCATACAAAGAGAACTAAAACACTGTCTCATATATACACAATTATAAACTGTTTCAAACATACAGAGCTAAAAATTGTCTTATACATATAGACGTAAGAAACCCTGTTTCTCAAATACAGAATTTTAAAACTATCCCATACATACAGAAATACAACTGCCACATCTATACAAAACTAATTATTGTCCCATTCATACAAAACTTAAAAACAAAACTATTCCATTCAAACAGAACTTAAAAATGACCTATTGTATACAGGAAAACAATAGTCTCATCATACAAACAGAACTAACACCTCCCCTCCTCCCGCGATCATATATTTGTATTAGCAAAATATATTAGTGTTTGGCGAAAATTATGTCCAGAACTTACTTTTGGTCTTTCTGTTCACGATCGTGCTTGTCGAGAAACGACCCCAATAATGAATGACTCAGTCGGTCTCTTTACCTTTTATATATATCTCACGTGACATTACAAGCAAAATAATTGGCTGTTTGTACCGTATACATACTTTACAGGACAAAAGAATCATACTATGTACAATCAGTGCTAAGATTTGATGTGACAAGATTTCATTAATGTTATATTACTGCTCTTGAATGTTCTCAGAACAAAGTAAGAAACTTAAATGAAAAATCTAATTTAACAGTTAACTGATGAAAAGGAGAAATATTACTGTGTTTGCAGCGATCTTGACATTACGTAATCCAAATACTTGTCTGCTAGTATTTTATTTCAAACAAGTAAATCCATTTAAGTGTCTGTTAGTATTTGATTTCAAACTAGCAATCTAGTCTGTTAGTATTTGATTTCAAACTAGCAATCTAGTCTGTTAATATTAGATTTCAAACTAGCAATCTAGTCTGTTAGTATTAGATTTCAAACTAGCAATCTAGTCTGTTAGTATTTTCCTATACCATGTACCGAGTATTTTACCGGCTGTCGTCTGAGACAAAAAATAATTGTAGAGTTTTAAATCTATTGCATAGAATTATTTCCAGAAAATGTGCACAAGACATGCATACACAACAACAACAACAAACCCAACATCTTTATTCAAACAAATATTGAGATTTGTCGATATTAACGAGTTTCAAATTATATCGTGTTATGTGGAGACAGAGAGAGAGAGAGAGGGGAGAGAGAGAGAGAGAGAGAGAGAGAGAGAGTTTATGTTTTCGTACTTTTTTGGGGGGCTAAATTATAAAATAATCATGTCAACTTACCAAACTCACCTTACAAGATGATTGACTGACTGGTTATTGAAATTGGAATGTTGATTATTTCTCGCTGAACCAAGAAATGAAATGTGACGTCGTAAGACAGAAGTGAAATGGAAACTTGATTCCCAGTGCGGGTGAAATTCCCCTAAATCAACAGAGCTAAATGTATCCTAAACTGAAATGGTTTATTTGCATGCGCATTATAAAAAGGATTATTGTTTTAGCCAAGGCTTGCAATGTTATCATAGTTTTGCGGAAATATCTATTTTTTTCTTAATGAAACTGCTAACCTGAATGTCGTATTTGTTTTTTTGTTGCCTTTAAAATTTTTAGATAATAAGTGCACAACTGACAATGTTTGCTTTTCAAGACGGGACAAGAAAGTGGCCGGAGGCAATTGAGTGCACAGCGATACGTCACACCGAGGTTGCACGGGATGTGAATTTGCTTTTTACCGTTCCAGTAATGTGGTCCATGATGTAGGGCATTGTAGGCAGACGAGAATACGATCCAAATTTCGACTGTTATAATGGTTCTGGCATTGGCTCACTCGTTTGATCGTTGATCGAGCGTTAGCTTTGGCGAGTAAATCAGTGTATTAAAGTGAATTTGTTCAAGTGGTATCGACACCCCTCCCCCATCTCAGCACAATCTTTCCCAACTCGTTGGAATGTGCACTATTACAAAAAAAATCCATTGAGTAACACATATCCCGCCTTAAAATTCAAAATTAATTGCTTGCACTACTGAATTAACTGCCCGGGTTATTACTATTTGAGCACCTACTATAACTTGGTAGCTACAACGACTAAGCATTTACTGTTTCTAATTGATCACTATTAGTTAATCCAACTACAAACAATAAAATTAATTACTTACACATTCATAACGGTTACCGACTGCTGTAAACTGCGATTGACTACTAATAAACATTTCTTACTACTACTATTATTAACAAGCTACTGCTAGCTCTACTACAGCTTTGACCTTACTGCACAACCATTACTTATAATTATTTACTGTGATGTCCAGCACCCAATACCGGAAATAAACATTGAAGATAATTCTTTTTACACAAATTAGTTATGCAACGCAGTGTGGAGAAACTTCTTGTAATGGGGCCCAATCTCACCCCTTCCCGCTCCTGTGCTCTGTGGAAAGCTACTGTGTGTGAGTGTTTGTGTGAGAGTGTGTGAGTGTTTGTGTGAGAGTGTGTGAGTGTTTGTGTGAGAGTGTGTGAGAGCGAATGTGTTCGCGCGGAAAAATGACAGTTCAGAGTTCTGCCACCCTCTCCCAGAACGACATTGATGTAAAGGTTCTTTTTGCGGACAAAGGTCAGTCCTGTGGAACTTATCATTTTTAAATCATTCATAAGTAGTGGTGTTTATAATTTAAACCATTCATAAGTAGTGGTGATTATAATTTAAACCATTCATAAGTAGTGGTGATTATAATTTAAACCATTCATAAGTAGTGGTGATTATAATTTAAACCATTCATAAGTAGTGGTGATTATAATTTAAACCATTCATAAGTAGTGGTGATTATAATTATGTTAGTGCATGTTACGTATATTCATTTAGATATATTACTCATCATTTCAATTCATCCTCTGCTGTTCATCTTTGTTCATTTGCCATTTGTCTTTCTCAATTTTTCCATGTGTGAGTGATATTGTTCATTGGTACTTAAGGACTGTCAATTTATGTGTTGTAGAGTCAGCACTTTATTCACTCTGTCTACCACATCTATGCCATCTTCTATTTTGTCTATCCCATCTTCTACCTCACGAGCCCTAAGAGAGCAGGCCATGTCTGACTCTAGCTTTACAATGCACACAATTAGACGGAAAAACCCACAGCCTGCGCCACATGCTTGTCTGACCTGATATGTAGGAATCGCCACACCATTTGAAGCAAGCCTTGGTGGCCACAGCTCGGCAAGTCAAGATGACAAAATATCTTATCTTTATCGTGCAAAGTGAACACTGTCTTCCAAGTATTGAACACTTAAAACGTGTTCCCTCACTGTGATTTAATATATTCACGCCATCATTGCTTTTTCCTATATAGTTATTTTATTTCAGCCCTAAGCTCATGAGTGTGTTTTATTTCCGCATTAATTGTTATCGTATTTTTTTGTCAGGTCTGGGATGGGGGTTGTAAAATATTTAAATGTTTAAACGCTATCATGTTACCGTCACCACTGGAGCTTGCGTCACCGCTATGTCTTGCGCTGGTCATTTCATCAAAGGACGTTATCTGGAGTGCTCCAGTGGGACCCCACAGACTCACATTGCGTCCCGAGGTGGAGGATGGGAGTGTTTGCGGAAGGGGATGAAAAGGTCGCACCATTTTGGCGCAAACCCTCAACCGTCCTCCGTGGGTGGGTGGGGGGAATGTTTAAATGCTGTTTTAAACATTAAATACTCGAGACACATGTCACCGCTGAAGTGTGGTTGGCCATGTTTGGGTTTGAAGTATTTTCAAAACATCTTTTAAAACCCCCATGCCAAATAAATTGGAGAGGTCCCAGGGACAGGTTCTGTTATTTTAATATTTGCATTTTACATGTTTCAAATTAAACATTTTCCTTTTATTAATTCGGGACAAATTCCCCAGACTTACGTGACATAAATTGTGTTGGAATAGTAATCGAAAAAAGTGTTCATGGAAGTGAATTTCAAGTGCATTAGTTAATGCACACTGTACGTGTTTGTAAGACACAATACACATTAGTCAAGGCATACTTTATGAGTTTGTGTTTGTAAGATAGGAAAATGCAAGAACATACCTGTTTCCTCTCATCTCATTAATATTCATTCTACATGGAGTAGAGAGAGTTCAAACAAAGAACTAACATGGAGAACAGAGAGTTCAATATTCTGTTCAAATAAAGAACTCTACATGGAGTACAGAGAGTTCAATATTCTGTTCAAACAAAGAACTATCATTCACTATGTGTTGCATACACTCATAGAAATATTGCAATGTTGCTGAATGCTTAACTTCCTTGAAACTTGTGCTTTTTTGTTCACAACACATCGCACGCGAGCACACATACGCACACACGCAGGAACACAGACGAACACTTTTATCAGGCACACGCACACATTAATTTTGGCTGATACAAATTTATTTTCAGTTGCATTGAACAGTAATAATAAATTCTCTTATCCCTGATTGTTTAATTTCATTTTGCTGCTGTTCGTTTAGACTTTCTGCTTTTTGGTCACACACAATATAGGTCTAAGTTACGCCAAACACCAATAGCAGTTTATAATTAAGACAATTCTCATTTTGTACATAGGCCGACATTATAATTTCAAAACATGAATCAGTCGGTCTGCTTTTAAATATTTCATCCTAGACATACGTTTCATCAACCTAAAACCAAAGAAAGTAATCACTTAAATCAAAACTAGCCGATCAGTCTCTTTGTCAGTAAATATTGTATTTCTCCCTCAAGTGGCATCTAGATTCCCTAATTAACCTATAGTCCCAGAATGCCAGCGTCCGCTGTTACAGTAAAATGAAAAATGGCCACCAGAAACGAGTACCGGGACGCCCCATCAAGCGTTATGCTATATACAACAAAAATGCATACACGTACACACACACACACACACACACACACACACACACACACACACACACACACACACACACACTGACTAAAAAAGTCATGCTTTCACACACTGCGTGGGAGATGACCGGCTGCCGCGTCAGAAATAGCCTACATGTCGGTCGCCATCTTTGACTGCATAGAGTAGCGGAGATAGTTTTGACTTTGATTTATTCCGATAGCTGCGTAACATTTTACTCGAAACGCTCAATGATTCGACTCCCGTCCATCTTAATTGTGAAGGAGATCGATATCGCTTGTGTATATAAAAAGAAAAGAAAAGAAAAGAAAAAAGAAGAGCACTAAAACAAGGGAGGTAAATAGCAGCTGCCGGCGTTCCCATGAATGAAGAGTAAGTTTATTAACGCTCTTAGTATTGATCTAAACTCACCGACGTTCACCGATTGTATGAATTGTGCAGAACGCAATGAAAGTTACAATTAGTCACTCGATGGATTTTTCACTTAATTGTTTCTGAAACATAGGTATTCGATTTCAGTTTTATTTTCTAACAAAATGTTGTAGTGCTAATAAAATGTAGATCATATTGAAAGAAGAGAGCTATTTTGTATTTACACTACAGCAGTTGAAGGAAGTGTGCAGTTAAGCCCGATAATCAATCATTATTATATGTACCACTTTTATCTTTAATTTATTGTTTTGTTTAAAGTTGCTGTTAAATTTTCTCTATAAAATTCTTCAAACAAACAAATTAAAAAAAATACCAAACAAACTACAAACAAACCAATCAACGGACTCCGATCTCAAGGTAAACTATTAACACGCATAGATTTAACTGCACTGAAGTAGACCTTAAAAACGAATGGAGAACAGATGACTGTTAACTGCACTGAAATAGCCTTTAAAAAATTCGAGTACTGAAGAGATGACTGTTAACTGTCACTAGTTTGGTGCTAAATAGGCACTTTCTTTCTACCCTTACCCATCAGCCCGGCGCTGCGGGTGTGGTTTGTACCTGGAAACTTCATCAAGCTCAACAGAATAAGAGTCCAAGTAGTGCTGATTCTCTATCATCATTGCTGGCTTTTCTACCATGTCCAGTGTCAGAGATGAGCACCTCCTGTCAAATTAAATTAGTCGGCTGACACGGTCCGACACACCAAGGCACAATATGAATCGTGTTGACAAACGCGTGAAGTCCCCCCCCATCCTCCCGATTATAGTTAAATTAAACTTAATCGTACTGAGTTACTAACACTGCGGGGTTGTCTGCACTTCCTGCCGGGATTTCTCGGAGTCACGTAACCATCGTTCCCATGAGCACTTTGCGTGAGCTTTTTAGACGCAGAGAATTGGCTGCTTCACACCGCATAAAGTGACCATACGTATCAAATTTTATTATTTCTCTATTTACATATTTACTGTCGAGAACAACAGCAAGGTTTTGTTATATGACAGGTTTACATTTCATTTTTTAAATTTTTTTTAAAAAACAAAATAACGGTTTATAAACACCGTAATTATTATCGTAGGTGCCACCATAGTCACGCCAACGCTTCAATATCATTTTATCACTACAGTTACATGAACGCCTCAGTATCAATGTATCGCTACAGTTACATGAACGCCTCAGTATCAATGTATCACTACAGTTACATCAACGCCTCAGTATCAATGTATCACTACAGTTACATTAACGCCTCAGTATCAATGTATCACTACAGTTACATGAACGCCTCAGTATCAATGTATCACTACAGTTACATGAACGCCTCAGTATCAATGTATCACTACAGTTACATGAACGCCTCAGTATCAATGTATCGCTACAGTTACATCAACGCCTCAGTATCAATGTATCACTACAGTTACATTAACGCCTCAGTATCAATGTATCACTACAGTTACTTCAACGCTTCGGTGTCATTGTATCAACACAGTACGCCAACGCTTCAATTTCATTTTATCACCGCAGTACGTCAACGCTTTAATAGAATTGTATCACTACAGTACGTCAATATATATGTCTGTGTGTGCGCGTGTGCATGCCTGCGTGATTGGATAAACCACTCCGATATTCTTTACAGCAAGGTAGATAATTAGGCACATCTCTTCAGATGAATGGACTGGTTATTCATTAAGATTCATTTTATTATGTTTTTCAGATATTACGATTAATATACAAAGAATATATATATATATTGTAATTCGCCCATACTTACACCGTGCTGCCTTGGAGAGTTAGTTAGGTTACAGTGATTTTATTTTTGTTCATGTTTTGCACTAATTCATTAATAACAACAGCAAAATAGTAATTTACGATATTTGGTGCTCTCTCTCTCTCTCTCTCTCTCTCTCTCTCTCTCTCTCTCTCTCTCTCTCTCTCTCTCTCTCACTCTTGCATATAAAGTACTAGATGCCACGCCCAAAACCATTATTTTTTTCTCTAGACAGAATGGCGCGACTCTTGTAATGCAGCTGACTAATAGAGGCTAGCCAATTTATTTATAGCATCATCTATCCTGACGTCACTGCTATTTTACTTCCATTTCCGGTTTGCTATCACTTTACAAATGTGAGGCGGCGGCTTCGAATATTATATGCTTATTTATTTGTTTGTCAGTGTGTCATGCGCGTTCATTCCGCCCTCAGTATGCACAAGTATTCTTCAAGGGCGTCCAGTCAAACTGTTCTACATTTTTTAAAAAGTTTTCTTCCTTTCTTTTTAGAAATGTGAGTCATTTCCTGAGTTCTCTCGCACTTCATATGCAAACTCTACTCACCGCCTCTGTCTGTCCGAAATAGTCCGAGTAAAGTTCCGGACGCTTTCAACATCTCACATTTGGCGCTTCACTGGACAGTCTGGAAAACCTCAAGGCTGTGTTATAACTTCAAGAGTTTGGTTAACTCTCTTTTTCTCTCACCTATGCATAATTACATACACACACACACACACACACACACACACACACACACACACACACACACACACACACACACAGCACAGATATTACCACCATCACCACAACACGCACAAATACCCTCACAAATATATTGATACATTGCCTTGAGACGACATTAAATTATTGGGCGAAAGAATTCCAGTTATCTCCCTTTCACTGAAGTCTCGATTTTCCGATGAACCACCAATTTAATTAGCGCGTGCACACACACACACACACACACACACACACACACACACACACTGAGAACAACAACAACAACCTGGGTGATCAATTTCCACTTATTTGTTTAATGTCATTTCTATGGAAACGGTAAAACAAAATAAAAATCGATGGGATTAGTAATTTTCTCTAAGCTTAAGGAGATGGGAGATGAGCCTGAAACAATGCTGCAGTAAACACCAGTTGCCAACACCTTCGAACTGTACTTTCGGTTTTCAAGTGACACTGGTGTTCTAACAAAGACTAACACATTCTCTAATCTCATTAACCTTTAACACTTCTTCCCATATCGAGCGCTCTCGCTTTTAACCTTATTAACCCCTAAGACACTTTACATTTGGAACTCTACTTTTGAACTTGTCCTAGTCATTTTTACAGCAGAAAAGGTCAAAATTCACTTCAATAAACTAGGAAACAAATAAATTGATTAAATCTATGTTTGTTCGAAACAGCTTCCCAGTCTCTTGGATGTTTGTTATACTATCATTGGAAATTTAATCTTACTTGACAACTTCAAGTCCATAAAATGAAGAATATTTTAAACTTTCCCCTAATTTTAAATTAGACAACTATGTTCGTTCGCCCACCTATAAATTAGGCCTTGTTAATATGGAATTAGACAGGTTAGAGGGACTAAAGACGTGGGTCAATTTGTTTGTATTGTGTGTGTGTGTGTGAGTTACATCTTCGGTAAGGCCTGCTACACTGTTTATCTTCCACATTTAAACTATAGACTACAATTCTAAATTGCGTTTGTCAAATTCGTATTTTACTGAACATTTATGAAAACTTGTAATAAATATACTTTATTTTCAATCTGATTGTGTTGTCAGAATAGTTTCACAGATAATACTTTGTTTGCTTTCTTACAATGACGTATATAATGAATTTTACAGTGACATTTCAATCACGTTTGCATTGGCGTTTCAATCACTTTACACTGACATTTTCTTCATGTAAAAAAAAAAAAGTTTGCAAATGCAGAGCGGTCCTTGTGGACAGAATGGTGACATATATGAAGAGCAACACCGAAACAAGTTCACACCTTAGTTGAAATCAAACTTGTCACGTGCGTGCCGAGACAAGGTAGTAGCTCAAGTGGTCGGGGTGTGATCCTCCTTTCGGAGTCAGAAAACTTAACTGGTGGTCCTTATCCACCTTCCCCCCTCCCTCCCTACATCATCAAGATGTAGTATTTAGTCCGTCGGACTGAACGATAAATCAGATCCCATGTGCTCAGGTTGACCCACGCTCTTTAACCCACTGCAGTTCAACAACAACAAAAAGAAAAAAAAAAGGGGAGGGGGAAAGGATCTTTATCAACGCTAATATTGCACCTAGACACTCATACACCCACTTAAACTTTTTCTCTCCCTACCCCGAGGTAGTATATCTCTCCTTTCCTGAAGTCATCTTCCTAAGCGCTTATCTGCGAAATCAGCGAAAGTTGGAAGCAGAGCGTGACATCGAAATCAAGTAATTAACAAACTGAATGGAAAACTGCTACCCTTTCATGTATCATTTGATCACATCAAGCAACACCATGGGGCAGGAGCAGGCTCCTCTTACCAAAACTAAAGTGTCGAACTGCCACGGGGCGACACTTCACACTTCTGAAAGTGTGCCATATGCTCAGAGCGTTGAGTGAAGCTTGTCGTCAGACTGTTTAAAAATTTATTAAAAAAACAATAATGCAAACCCTACCGAAAGAAAGTTGTACTTCTTGAAATCAGTTCTGAATGTAGTTATAGATGAGGTCTGAGGACTGTGAATTTGCCTAATTGGACGGCATTTGTCAACGCGGAGACCGCTTTTAAAACAAAACAAAACACCTTTGCCTTTGAGCTGAACCGCTTCGCTGTGTTCAGTTATGCACGCAACCTCAAGGACCGCTGGTCTCAGCGAACTGCTTCTCGCATGCACTATGACTCATCTTTCTCGTTGACTGTCACGTCCAGAAGGCAGGCAGATATTGAACGCGCTAAAACAAGACAGATCGATTCGGTCGTCCGCCCTTGGCGCAAAAGGGGAATAACCATGCAAATGAAATACATTCGTTCTTAATTTATCAACATTTCGGCCTCGCTACTCATCTGTCTGTGCTCTTAGTCAGCGAAAGGTGGGATGGGGGTGAGGTGGGGCACTGATGGAGTTTGTTTTTCTTTCTCAAGACAATGTGGTCTGAGGAATGTGGAAACTAGACATACTTGTGGCTCAAGATCAGACTAGACATGCTTTGTGGCTCAAGATCAGATTAGACATGCCTTGAGGCTCAAGATCAGACATGACAGGGAAGTAAAGAGTTCAAAACTAGACATACTTTTTACAAGTTACAATCTGTACTACTGTTTCTATAAATGACACGAGTATTTAAAATAAAAGTACAAGTAAAATTCAGAAACAATCGTTTTAATCAGATACAAGGAAAGAACGCCAATAACATTTCATCTATTTCAGAAAACAAAACCGAAACAGTATAAACTTGTCTTCAGAATGTAGACTCCCTTCACCTCTCTCTTGCTCTGATGTTACAAGATGTTTTTATCCCACCTAAATCTGACTACCTAACTCTACGTAATTCGGCCCACCTAACTCTGTTTACGTAATATGGCCCATCTAACTCTGTCTACGTAATTCGGCCCACCTAACTCTGTTTACGTAATTTGGCCCATCTAACTCTGTCTACGTAATTCAGCCCACCTAACTCTGTCCACTGAACACTACGTAATTTGGCCCACCTCTGTCCACCTAACACTGTCTACGTAACTCTGTCTACGCAATTCGGCCCACATAAGTCTGTCCACCTAACACTGTCTACATAATTTGGCCCACCTAACTCTGTCCACCTAATATTGTTTACGTAATTTGGCCCATCTACGTAATTCGGCCCACCTAATTTAGTATGTCTTCTTGAGTTAAGTTTCTGCATATTTTCTCGTCCCTCAAACTCCCAGTTTCTTTGTCGGACCAATCTTCTTTGCTTTGTTCTTTTGGAGGTTTTTCCCGAATTAATTAATAGTTGGATATGCAGATAAACACACTTATAAACAAACAAGTATACAAGAAAAACGAAGTAGGCAAACGCACAAAGGATTGAATAAACAAACATTTAACAGTCGAGCAAAGAAACTACTAAAGAAGAAATTATTTATGAAACGAAGAAGTACATTCATCAAAACACAAAACGACAAAGAAATGAACAAAGAAACAAACAAGTACACAAAGCAATAAACAACTAATGGCAAGATTAACATACCATGAAATGGAAGGTCAAATGACTACAATGACAAGCACGTCAACAAACAATCTGTGACAGAGCATGCACATATTTATGAAATGATCATCGTATTTATGCTGCAAATATTTAATGTAGCAAGAGTGAAAACAAACTTTGTGCACCGCACGTTAAGATAATATTCAATGAAGTGAGAATTCTCCAGAATCATAGCTAAACGATAGCCTGAAGCAAGGTTACAACTTCATCCTTTGTGGAATTTTTCATGGTTGAAGTTTCTTTGAAGATGTTTATTATACTCAGTCTGGTTTGCTCACTTCATCTTATCCAGATCTGCTAACAATTTCTAGCTGGCTGGCTAGTTATAAGCGACTAATGATCTGGTCAATAGAAATCTAACCAGTAAAAGTCAGGCAGAAAGTGACCTTTTAGTAAATGCCCTTGTTATTATGATTTTGATTCCGTTCATCATCAAGTCCGGTCTTAAAGGCTGATTGTTAGATGGTGAGTTATTTGACTGATAAAGAGAGTGGACTTAGAAATATTTTCTTGCATTTTGAACTATTGATTTATGGCTTGTTACTTAGAAATATTTTCTTGCATTTTGAACTATTGATTTATGGTTTGTTACTTAAAAATACTTTCTTGCATTTTGAACTATTGATTTATGGTTTGTTACTTAAAAATACTTTCTTGCATTTAGAACTGTTGCTTTTATGGGTTGTCATTTTACTCAAAGATGACTTCATGTATTTAGAATATTGACTTTTATTTTGCAATTAGATTAAGAAATGTTTTCATTTATTTCAACATATGTTCTATGACTTATAATTAGATAGATTTTGTATATTGCATTTCTGAACATTTGACATTGTCCCTAGTTGAAATTTTATGTGAACTTGATTGTATTATATTTTATGCCTTCATGTGTGAATCAGGCTAATGAATTTTATTACATCAATGTAAGTTTGAGAATGCTTGTGGAGATATATGTAGAATATTTTATACCTGAATCTTAGGCACTGTCTCTTGATTTGACTTTTCCAGATAAAAGCTCGCCTTTTTATGTTATCCACTTGAGACTGCAGTGATCTACTGCACTCTACTTTAACTACCTGTAACTGTGTGTACCCACATTATTTGTTACACTTGCTGGCAAAATGGTTGCTGGAAATTGGTTACGTGAATCTCTGTTCCAGAACCATTTGGCAAAAGTTGGATCTGGCTTTGGTCTGGAGAGATTGCTTACAGAGTTCTTGGAACAGTTCAGGTAGCATGCCTAGAGGCGCACGTTAGACCCATTATCCAATGCATGCAAAGTGAGCCTGTGATGTTGCACATGCAAACACACCTCGCGTCATAAGAAAGTCATGTAAAATTGACTATCATTGTTTTCACTCCCCTCTGATTATATTTTATTGATTACTAACTTGACTATTTTATTCTTAGGAGAGAGACTGAATATGACATTATCTGAATATTTTAGTGGCATAAATGTTTGTGATTTTTCTTCAACTGTATTCGGTTGTATGTTTAAATTGTTGATTTAATAAATTTATTGTTGTTTCCTATTTGTCCTTCCTACGAATATTATCTAAATTATATGTTTGGAGTAAGAGTGGGTGGATAAAATAACTTAAAAGACAGATCTAATTAATCCTTCAGTAAGAAGTTTCACCTACCCAAGAAATTATGTCAGTAAAACATCTATCTAAATGTTGTGAATAAGGGAAACAGTTAAGCAGCGCCAGATGATCCTCCAAGTGAGAGACAAGTGGGCAAGTTGCGTCTATTGGGATTTATTATTAATATATGGGTTAAGATCCCAGCCATTTGTATTTAGTTGTAAATTATTAATTAAAATATAATAATAATCATAACCAGAAGCGTTGTGTCACACAATCAAACAAAGGCGACAAGCATAGATATAACTCGAGGATAAGCAATCTAAAAAATGTTACAAAAAATTCTTTTATAATAATCAAACTAACAAAAAGCAATAAATATGATAAACAAATAAAGGAAAGATAAACAATACTAATACAAAAGAAGAAATAAAAAATAAACATTAAATAAATAAAAGTACAAAAAGAATTTACTAAATTATAGACCAACATAAAGTAATTTTACAAACCTAAACTCGTACATTGAAATGAAGAAAAAGACGAAAAACAAGCGAAAAGAAAAAAGAAATGCTACCAAATTTACAAATAAATTATCAAAGAAGTAAATGAAGCAAATACCAGTGATGGGAAAAGAAACATAAATGCACAGAGAAAAGTCTGGATGTATAAAATTTAATTTTAAATTCACTTGCTAATTACAAAGACTCGTGGGCCTTGTACATAAGAATAAATATCAACCACCATGCCAACCAGAAGAGTTTCATGGGGGTGTAGAGGAAAGGATGGGGACTGTGTGCGTGTGTGTCCGTATTTCACTATATCACTAACAAAGCTTCCTTGTCCTAGTGGTGGCTTTGGCGACGGTGGCACAGCCTGAAATCAATAACAGAGAGGCGATCGATCAATTGAGATTTGGGATCTGTTGGGACGTTAAGCTTTTGAGCCAGTCAGCAAATCAGACCACAACAGAGCACGACGAGGAGAGGCCTTGTCCAATAAGGCATCGCTACACTTCGCTACTTTAGCTGGTACACATCATGTGTCACTTTGATGATGGCCATTTACTTACAATGAAAACCTACAGAAGATTGCAATAGTAATAGTACATCATGTGTCACTTTGATGATGGCCATTTACTTACAATGAAAACCTACAGAAGATTGCAATAGTAATAGTACATGTGTCACTTTGATGATGGCCATTTACTTACAATGAAAACCTACAGAAGATTGCAATAGTAATAGTACATGTGTCACTTTGATGATGGCCATTTACTTACAATGAAAACCTACAGAAGATTGCAATAGTAATAGTACATGTGTCACTTTGATGATGGCCATTTACTTACAATGAAAACCTACAGAAGATGATTGCAATAGTAATAGTACATCATGTGTCACTTTGATGATGGCCATTTACTTACAATGAAAACCTACAGAAGATTGCAATAGTAATAGTACATCATGTGTCACTTTGATGATGGCCATATACTTACAATGAAAACCTACAGAAGATTGCAATAGTAATAGTACATCATGTGTCGCTTGCTGGGACTAATGTATATGTCAAGTGACACACGAAGTTTTCAGTATTTGTAACAGTACATCACACGTCACTTTGTTAGCACTGACTGACGTATCTAGGACATGACGCGTGAAGTAGTAATAATCCATCACACATCACTTTGTTAGCACTGATTGTCGAATCTAGGACACAACACATGAAATAGTAATAGTACATCGCACGTCACTTTGTTACGACTGATTGTCATATCTAACGCATGACACATGAAGCAGTACACAAGAACAGTGCATAATATGTCTTTTTTTTCTAGGACTTATTGCGGTATCTGTGACATGACACATGAAGCAGTACATAAGAACAGTGCATAATATGTCTTTTTTTCTAGGACTTATTGTGGTATCTGTGACATGACACATGAATGTAATAGTAGTAGTGCATAGTGTCAATTTGCTAGGACCAATTGTTATATCTCTGACATGACACATACAGTAGGAATAATGCTGTCGATCTCTTCTGAGACTAGGTCATAAAATTTTGCCATCTCTCATCTCAATAAATATTAAAATAATAAAATGGATTGATTCTAGATGTGTAATAGTATTGACATAAAAGGTAAAAGTGACATGCATATTTAACTAAATCCATCCAAGTTACAAGGAGAGACAGAACAGATGTTTTTTTATGTAAGATACAGTGTAGGGCAAATTAAAGCTAACTAAAATATATTATTTAATTTGTAAATCCGGGTGGAGTAAGAGGTGGAGGGGTGTGGGGTGTGACTACAACCTCGTACATTGGCTTAGTAAGGGGTGTGGGGTGTGACTTCAGCCTCATACTTTGAGGAAAAAGGTTTGAATATAAATTAAAGCGTAAAAAAATCACAACAACCATTTACGGAAAATTTTAAAAATCGTCAATTATTAAATATTAAACTACTTTTAAAGATCATTACGAGTATCTAACGACCCGTTTCGGTGTAACAGTAACACCGTTCAGGTAATGGTATGTAACACTTCATTAATTTGCACCAATGCAGACTGTGCAATCAAAGGCTTATGTACGCAGATGTAGATTTCATTATACACAGTAAACACATTTCATTGCTTTGAAACAAATAATTAATAATCGAGTAAACTGAAATTCGTTAATCATAAAAACACATTTCATTGCTTAAACAAATAATTAATAATCGAGTAAACTGAAATTCGTGTGATCACTTACTACCAGGATGATTATTATTTTTCAACGTAAAACAGAAAAAAATAATCCGAAACAAATTTTCTTTCTTTTAAAAAATAATAATATGCCGAATAATGCAATGAGAGAATATAGACATAACAGACACAAGAGCTAATCTGGACTAAAGCGACATGGTTTTAAAAAGTTATATGTAAACATCGTCAACAGAATTCAATAATCCACATCAAAATCGCCCAAGGCAGAAAGCTGACATCTTCTCAATCAAAGAAGAAAGAAAGAAAACCCTCCTTGAATAAAAAATATTATTTATTGCAAATAGAGATAATTATTTCTTTACTGACAATTTGTAACTCTGACACAAATGTTTATTGATCGAAATGACGAAACAATGTCCGGTCTTGTACTGGAACCGCGCTCACAGATCGATATCACGCGGCCGGCCGGCGATCTTCTTGGTCAAGAGGAACTACTTATTAGTAGTACGAATGGTAGTATTCCATTAGTAGTACGATTGGCTGTATTTTATTGGTAATGCGATGGGTAATATTTTAGTATAAGTATGATTGGTAGTATTTCACTAGTAGTACGATTGGTTGTCTTTTATTGATAATGCGATTGGTATTATTTTATTAGGAGCACGATTGGTAGTATTATATTGGTAATACGATTGGTGATATTTTATTAGCACTACGATTGGTGATATTTCATTAATAGTACGATTGATACTAGTTCATTAATCGAATGGTTAGTAGTATTTCATTAGTAGTACGATTGATACTAGTTCATTAATCGAATGGTTAGTAGTATTTCATTAGTAGTACGTTTGTAGTATTTCACGGATGGGCTTCAGGGGTTGTGAAAATCAAATATTCACTCTATTTTTTATATTCTACTTATGTGGGTTTATTTCTAGGGAGGAGTCCATTTTACCATATTTTCAAAGGGGACCGAGACTAAAAAAATTTTAAGAACCACTGCTCTAACATATCCTAGGTACACTTTCTCGCTTTAGTAGGTACACTGAGATACAGTAGGTACACTGAGAATCAGTATCTTCAATCCAGGTTTCGTAATCTGTTGACAGTACTTTAAAAGAGGAGTCATTTGTGAACATTTCATGGCGATACATTTGACCCCTCTAATATTGTCATTTTGAAACATTTCATGGCGATACATTTGACCCCTCTAATATTGTCATTTTGAAACATTTCATGGCGATACATGTGACCCCTCTAATATTGTCATTTTGAAACATTTCATGGCGATACATGTGACCCGCGTAGTACTAGTCATTTGTAAACATTACACCGCTGTATATTTGAGCCCTGTAGTAATAGTCATTTGTAAACATTACACGGCTGTATATTTGACCCCTGTAGTACTAGTCATTTGTAAACATTACACGGCTGTATATTTGACCCCTGTAGTACTAGTCATTTGTAAACATTACACGACTGTATATTTGACCCCTGTAGTACTAGTCATTTGTAAACATTACACGGCTGTATATTTGACCCCTGTAGTACTAGTCATTTGTAAACATTACGCGGCTGTATATTTGACCCCTGAAGTCCTAGTCATTTGTTAACATTTCATGGCGATATGCTTGACCCCTTTACTAATAGTCATGGTAAGACAAAAGTACGCACGTGTATATACGATACAGAGAAAGATCAAAACTTCTAGTGATTTGCACACAATACAGACATTTGTACACCACATGCGGGTCATACGAGGACTTAGTGAGGACATTCGTCAGTCAGGCGGAAAACGTAAGCTGTTAAATACGAAAGAAAGATCTACAAGCCAGTGCACTTGTTCACCTAATTAGGCATTTGTTCACTTAATTAGGTTGCTATGAAACCCTGTTTCCATGGACACAGAGTGTCATAGACTGGACTAACAAATCAAATCCAGGTTTTCTCACCCATAATGCCGCTCCCTAAATTAAATAACGCAAGCACTTTTGGAAGACCCTCAAGTCACGCTGGAGGAGATAAAATTCAATATCTACTTTATCTAGTTACTTACTTATATGTTTACCGTTGCATTTGTGTACCTAGTTATCTATTTTTCTAGTGTTCTTATTTCCGTTTCATGTGATGCACAGTTTTAATAATTGGTCCACGTATGGGTTATAAAACATGCTTTACATTTGTGTATGCATGAAGATTTCAATTAAATGAATGTTAAGTTTGTTGAGTTCATAAAAATTTTAAAAAAAACTGCAATAGCACGTATATATTTATACTTCCTCATACATCAATTATAATATTAATCCATACAAGTGTGCTTGACGGAATGAGATAATATTAATCCATACAAGTGTGCTTGACGGAATGAGATAATATTAATCCATACAAGTGTGCTTGACGGAATGAGATAATATTAATCCATACAAGTGTGCTTGACGGAATGAGATAATATTAATCCATACAAGTGTGCTTGACGGAATGAGATAATATTAATCCATACAAGTGTGCTTGACGGAATGAGATAATATTAATCCATACAAGTGTGCTTGACGGAATGAGATAATATTAATCCATACAAGTGTGCTTGACGGAATGAGATAATATTAATCCATACAAGTGTGCTTGACGGAATGAGATAAGCACTTGTAAATGTGTGGCAGTCAAATTCTTCTGCGTGATTGCATTGCTTGATGCAATGTTTGTTTGCACTGTCAGTGTGATTTGCGCTACGCGTCAGTTAGTATTGTCATGTCAGTGTGTGTGTGTGTGTGTGTGTGTGTACTGTCTACAACGTGTTTGAACTGATACATTTTCGCGTACACTTTGTGTCTAAACTGGCTTTGTAGCCTCCTTCAAATAAGGTTTACAGATGACCTCCACACGACCTAAGCAATGCAATAGATGAGAGACCTTTTGAGATAAGAACAAAATCGAACACTGGAAATGTGAATAATTTTGTTGAAATAACAGACATGTCGGTTTGCTGTGCTAATGTTTGCCTTCTCTGTTTTGATCTTGCTGCATATCTTACATCTTTTGTCTTCACGGAACTGGCAGCCGGCGGCCCTGTGTAGCACTATCTGTCGGATCAAACGACAGTCGATCTTAGGACAGTCGCGACCAGGCGCCTTTTGTTTTACATCCTTGTCAGCCGCATCGCAACGCAGCCTTGCTAGTCGTGTCAACTAATTCCGACATTTCCACGTGCCCGGAGATGATACAAGGGAAAGATAACTTTGTTTCTAGTGCGATGAGACAAGATGGTTGCCATGGGTCTCGCAGACCTCACGTCAGTCTTGGACAGCAGGTTCTAACTTCTCGAAAGCCTGGGCGCTGAAATGACAAATCACGTGGTCTGACTGCTGATCATGTGGACTCACTGATCACGCGGTCTGTCTGCCTAATCACGTGGTCTGACTGGGCACAGGAACCAAATAGCAACAGGTAAAAAAGCCGTCCCCAAAGACTGACAGCCTGGAGAACATACACATGCAGTACATTGTTTGTGCGCAAATATTAACAGCATGAAATTGACGTCACTGAGGTCTGGAGAGTCAGAATCGTGTGGCTATACTGTAATCGTGTCATTGTAATTTTGCCTCCCATGACTGAGTTGAGTGCGTATTAACTTAGCCTAGCAACGTGACGCATTACGTGTAAATGACAGATGACGTAGTTTTCTCTCTTGCACGTTCACACATTATTGTGTTAATTGATTTTTTTAAGACGCGCCATGTCCAATAAAATAAATGAACCATTACATTCTCCCCTACCCCCCCTCCCAATAAAAAAAAATGGAAACAACTGCCGCTAAACTGTAAGAATGAATATTTTATTCTATATAAGTGGCTGTTTTGTGTAAGGATGTTAATCGACTGTGTTCTTGAGTGGAGTGTTTGGGCGGAGGAAATTCTTCCTTAATAATCAAATGTGTATCGATTTATCTGTGCTTGAGCTCTTAAGTAAGCTGATTGTGGAAGACATAGTCTAGATTTCTTCTTGTTCTTCTTTTTTAGATTACCGGAAGTATGGTCATTGAATCCCACGTATCCGGCCGCAGTTGATAGATTTTTTCCTCCTCGGAGAGGTAGTTTTAAAAAACAAAAATATTCTTCAAATTTCTGCGCTTAAAATCGTTGTTCTTGCTTTGTTGTTTTTTCTTGTGATTGTTGGAAAATGTGCCTCATGTGATGACTGTTGTAAGACACAAATACACACAAACACGCACGCACGTTAACGTGTGGAGATAGTGAAAATTAACGTGAAAATTGAAAATTAACCCCTAGAGAAACACTCACACTCACCCAGACTGTAAAACAGCAGAAGAGACTAAGGATTCATACTGTTATGTACCGGCGACCAGTGTAGGGATTGGAGTGTACAGACGACCAGTGTAGGGATTGGAGTGTACAGACGACCAGTATAGGAAGTGGAGTGTACAGGCAGCCAGTATAGGAAGTGGAGTGAACAGGCAGCCAGTGTAGGAAGTGAACTGGCAGCCAATGTAGGAAGTGGAGTGAACAGGCGACCAGTTTATGGAGTGGAGTGTACAGGCGACTAGAGTAGGAAATGGAGATAATAGACAACTAGTGTAGGGAACGGACCGAACAGGAGTCCAGTGTAGTGATTGAAGTGAACAGGAGTCCAGTGTAGGGTGTGAAGAAGAATTCTAGAAGCTCTTAGCATGATCCGAGCAGCTTTGTTTAGAAGCTTCTGCAGCAGGCAGTGTGGAAGCGAGCTTTAGTAATCGGTCTTGACAGAAATAATGAACACGTGACAGCTTTTCGGTTTGGCTGAAAGGTAGATGCGAGTTGATAA
This sequence comes from Sinotaia quadrata, assembly GCA_028829895.1. Taxonomy (NCBI): domain Eukaryota; kingdom Metazoa; phylum Mollusca; class Gastropoda; order Architaenioglossa; family Viviparidae; genus Sinotaia; species Sinotaia quadrata. The sequence continues at coordinate 15,060,716 of CM054180.1, read as the reverse complement.
CATGAAAGGTATCATACTCGTGAATATAGCATACGAAATATCCTGGTGATTGAATATAACACTAGAGGATACAAAGAGAGGTGCCATATTAAATGTCCAGATTACACTATACATTTCACACTATAGCATTAGCGAGTTTCTAGTTGAGTGAAGTTCTCACTATAGCATCAGTGAGTTTCTAGTTGAGTGACGTTCTCACTATAGCATCAGTGAGTTTCTAGTTGAGTGAAGTTAACACTAGCATTAGTGAGTTTCTAGTTGAGTGAAGTTCTCACTATAGCATCAGTGAGTTTCTAGTTGAGTGAAGTTAACACTAGCATTAGTGAGTTTCTAGTTGAGTGAAGTTCTCACTATAGCATCAGTGAGTTTCTAGTAGAGTGAAGTTAACACTATAGGTGCCATGATGAGTGAAGATAATACCAGATGTAAGGCGTGAGTTCTATGGATACATAGTCATAGAAAACAAGGATGGCATACGCAACTCTGGAATGAAATCCACCCACATTCAGAATTACCACCCATTGTTAATTATATTTTCGAATAAAGGAAAGACTATGCTGCCATTGAAAAGCATACGGAAACTTAAATGACTGCTGAAGTCTTCCATGTTCTCTATCCTTCCCATATAAGAATTCGCATGTCTGAAAGTCGGAAAAGAGGACACTGTACTGACCTCACAAAGTTGTCCGGGTCATAGTAGAAACGTGATCCTAAATCTGATTTTTCATCTCACATCAATGGATAGAGTATTCCAGTTCTTCTTGCACCAAGCTTGTAGAGACCTGATTTATGGAGGTCAGCATGCACACCAGCATCACTCTCCACCAAACTCCTCGTGACCTGACATCTAGAAGTGGACATGTACACCATCCTGATTCTCTAACAAATTTCTCGCAACCTAGCAACATCGTGACTTCTCGACCCAACTAATCATACAGTGCGCTATACTTTTATGGAGCATTACGTCACATCGCTGCCTTTGTGATATCAGCCTCTTCTGCCCTTGCTTTGAAGGACGTCAGACTTGCTTTGAAGGACGTCAGACTTGCTTCTGAGTAATGCTGGTGGAAACAGCGCGACAGAACAAAACAAATAAAATACTGTTATTCGTCTAAGAACAAGAGTCAGCAAAAGTCATTTGATTAAGACAAGAGCCTCGATGTAAATCAATATTAATACTGCGCTAATGTTCCATTGGCTTCATCACTAGCAACAGCAGATATTGTATTTGGATATTCAGTCCTCCGGGTAGAAAATCAACTGACTGACAAAGGGTATATTATATAACGGGTCAGACGGAATAATTTCAAAGGCAAAATCAAATGACCATATTACTCTAGTAAAGAATTGCCATTGGAATAACTAAGCGTACTATATAAAGAGAATGAGATGGAGCCATTTGATTAGTACTGGCGCACGTTATATTGCAGGAGTTAAAAGACATTGTAATAAATACTTAAAAAATATGAATGAGATAAAGACATTTCAAGAGCAGTGACACACAACATTCTTCTAATAAATCAGATCAGCTATTTAAATTAAAACGCCACGGGGTTGTTACTTTATATGAATTAGATGTAGCTATTGGTGTAGCCATCACACGAGACGTGTTACGCAACACGACGTAAGAAGCACATGAACAGTGACACAGAGAGTGCCGCACTACACGAAATCAGAATTAACCATTTGAGTAGCAGTGACACAGAACATGTTAAATTACACGAATCACATCTATTCACATAAGTAACAGTGACGCGTTATGTTTCCTATTACTCGAGACAGGAGGAGCCAGTTCAGTGAAGATCACACCAAGACAAGATCTCTGTACGTGCAAAGCAACTTGATTACAATCCTTCTTCTCTCTCCAGTCTCACTACTCTCTCCAGTCCCAATACTCTCTCCAGTCTCAGTACTTTCTCCCAGGAGTTACTGTTTTTACATATTGATTTCCTGGCGCACTGTTCACAGCATTCCTCGCGACCAGTTGTGACAACAATCACGTCACAATGTGTCAGTGAGTTTGAGAGTTACGTTTGTAGTGAGCAATTAACAACAAGCTTGTAGTGACCTCAATTAACACCATGCTTGTAGTGACCTCAATTAACACCATGCTTGTAGTGACCTCAATTAACACCAAGCTTGTAGAGACCTCACTCAACACCATGCTTGTAGTGACCTCAATTAACCCTAAAAAAAAATGTGCGAAAATGGCGAACGACACAAAAGCTACCAATGACAAGTTTTATTCTTACGCTCATTGTCATTATCATCATCACCACATTCCAACGACGCTAATGATGAAAATGATTATTACTATTTATTAACATGTACTTATTTTTTTTAGAAGGGAATCTTTAAGATGTAAATTCAGTGTCTTTGTCCTTAGATGTACACAGTATTCACATTCTTTTGCCCGCTCGCACGCACACGCATACACATTATCACATACACATGCTCCTCTAACAAACATGTTCTCTTACACGTACACACTATCACACGAACACACGCACGCGAACACGTACACACTTCATGCAGATAGCGATAGGCGATATTGCTGAACAAGGACTGTTGCTCAAAAAGGCGTTAAAAGATAAAGTAAGACAAGGAACAAGTTATTATGAATTGACGCATGTGTTAACCTTTCGATAATTATCGATCGTTCACTTTATATATACGATAAAAAAATTAAATAACAAATATACATTCCTATAATGCTCAAGAGATTTTTAGTAAATTATTGTCTTTTTTATATGTAAACTGACTTGCTTAATGTTACTAAGTTATACAACGCTTGTTTGAAATTGTACAATCTGAACAATTATAACAAAAGTACAAACTGTACTTGCAGAGTTTAGACATTTGATTAAGAAAAACGAAGTTTGCGACCACCACCTCCCCCCACACACACCCCAACCGTTGCTACCGTTTGGTTCAGTCATTCAAATAATTTGGTTAACAAAAGATCAGTTTTGAGATTACTCTAGCAAGGTTATCTATTTATTGAATCGAATCATATCGAGGCAAAATCTATTTTCGTCTCATACAGAATCAAATGAATAAAAACGTCAAGCGACAAAGTCAGTCAAAATGTAATCGTCACATTTGGTAGTGCATCAATTTTCTTTATAATATTAAACTGAAAGTACTCATGGAAATTTGTGGCAGGGGAAGAGGTGAAGGTAAACTGACTTCCATTTATAAACTTTTCCTGGTGACGTCAAGACTCTGAGCACGTTGACCAGTAGCGTGAGTGGAAAATTTTTAATTTAAAAAAAATATGTTTTACGATTAATACAACAAAGGTTTGATCTTTTGCCCGTTGTGTGTGTGGGTGGGAAAAGTGGCTTCGACAAATGGCGCTGGTGGTGAGCTTTGAGAAATCATTTATCTCAGGCATCTCACAAGTACTTCCTTCTTCACTCTGGTGACCCCATTTCTGAAGCAGAAGTGTACTTATTAAAAAAAAAACCAACAAAACAACAATTGGCGAAACCATCCACCAAAGGCCACCGAGGTATATTATCACGCGTTCTTTATCAGCGAAGCGGCCAATCGAACAAGTCTGTATTCAGCGTCGAACAGCTGTGAAGGCAATTTCGCTCTGTGGCCCAGTTACTTCCTTGGGGAGCGGTCTTTTCAGTAGTGAAAATCTCGCCAGCAAAAGTTATTCCCCGTTGATCTTGGTGAACATTGCTCGACACTTTGTTAGTCTATTGACTCTATTCGAGTTGACGTCACTACAATATTGAATCCTTTCCTGTACAGTTTAGAATACCAATTTAACCAATCGCTGCATATCACTGCGTGCTCTCTCTTTTAATAAAAACAAGAAATGTCACCAAATACTGTCTCCCTCCCCTAAAGTATGGTTTTCAATGAAAAACTTTGGTAGATAATTCAGTTTTAATTTTCCTTCATTGTGTAGCGTCTATCGTCACAGCACTGTTAAATTAAGTTAAATTAGAGATCACCCCCTTCAAAAAATAAAAATTAAAAAAATGGTGCATTACTGCTTGGTTGATGATTGATGTATCATAGTTTCGTTGTCAAACGGTTGCATCACGGCTTGGTCGCTAAAATGACGTATCTCCATTTCTTGCTAAGTAAGCGAATTCCGACACAACTTACTTCTAAGCCTTTGCTGACCTTTAGTTTGCTTACTTGCTTTTGTGAGAAATAGAAAATTGCACTAACACAAGCAGCAACTGCGCATGTCTTGACGCTCGTTTGCAAATATTCAGTTGAAAATAAAGAGCGAAAAATTATTACACTTACAGAAAGATTTAAACTGACCGAAACAAGGGAACTGTAGTTATTCCGCTTATTGTGAAAATATTACGTAGATATAATTCACTCTTTTAGATAGATCAAGGCACCCTTGGAAATTAAAAATTAAAGTCTAGAAGGGTTGAGAGAGAGTTAAGAGAATGTCTGAGTTACTAATTATATTCCTCTTTAAAGCTTGGAGCTCGGAAAAGATTTATCGATTGATTAAAAGAATGCATTAAACGTGTAATCCGACTCGAGATAAGAGCGTCACGTGACGTGTAAAAAGGAAGCAAGTTTTCATTTCGATTACGTGATTTATTCACACCTTCTAATTAATTTCTTCGCATATAAAGTACTGATAATAATTAGTTAAAGTAAGCCTACATACTGATATTTCAAGTCTTTGCGCGTGACACATTTTTGTGAGGTCATTGCAGTACATAAAGTGTTTGTATGTATGTCAAGTGTTCATGCATAATCGATACACTTAAGGGAAGACTGGGTGCTTTTATATGTCAATTTCGTGATTGAGAGTTCTGTACTAGACGAAACGCGTGACAATTTTCCGTGACCTTGAACTTTCTTACTTCGTGTGTCGGTTTATTTTGTGCGTTGTGGGAACAGTAAATCGTGTGTTCGTATGTACCACTTTTCTGTGAGTTATGGTTGCTTTGTCAGGTGTTCGTAAGTTTGAGTTGAGTGTAGTATATTACGTGTTCATGAGTGTCAGCTTTCCTTCAGATGTGAGCAGCATATTAAGTGTTCGTGTGAGTAACGTTTCAGTGAGCTGTGAATAAATGTTATCTAATTGTGTAGTTTTCCACGAGTGTGGATACATTTTGGTATGACTATTGTTATTCTCTGTATTGTTCGTCAGTAAGTTAAGTAATTTTACATTATATACAGAATGATAATCACTTGTGAAAACATAATTATACTTCTATTCTCTAAATGTTAGTACAGATCATTAATAATATCACTAATACTAATAGTAATCTGAAAAGTCCTCACACCATTGGCAAAGGTTCATTTGCTTCCTTTGGCACCAATTACATCTATCCTGGTGCACCTATTTCCGCCACAAAACTCGACTCAGAATGCTGATTTAAAAAAATCATGATGCCAACCAGCGAGCATTACAAGCCCAAAGGACAGTACTATGAAGTCATGGTGCCAACCAGCGAGCATTACAAGCCCAAAGGACAGTACTATGAAGTCATGGTGCCAACCAGCAAGCATTACAAGGCCAAAGGACAGTACTATGAAGTCATGGTGCCAACCAGCGAGCATTACAAGCCCAAAGGACAGTACTATGAAGTCATGGTGCCAACCAGCGAGCATTACAAGCCCAAAGGACAGTGTTATGAAATCATGATGCCACCTTCCTCAGCGACAAAAAGGGACATTTAAAAGTTCATGTGACTCTCTCTTTTCAATTTGACCTCCTAATTCATTTATTCTCTCAGTGATGTGTTGCGTTTGTATCTTTATAACATCATTTAAGAAAGTCTTTTTCCTTTGAGATCTCTGAAGAGAGCTACAAATTCAGAACCTTCCCATTAAGAATTTATGAGAGAGCTATATCAGGCCTGAGATTTTGTTGGACAGTCAATTATATCATATTCTTGTTTGTACATTCCTTTTTCTCTGTCCTCTTTGTATATGTTCTTTATTATGTGTTTGACCAATGTTCTTGCTATTTAGTGTGCATTTAATTATTTGTTAATAAATCCTATTTCTTTCTTTATCAACACCCTTGACCTGTGTTGTAATATAACATGGTTAAATGGCTAGAGTAGTGTGGAGGCTTAATAATTAATAAGATAGATGGATAGCCTTTTTAGAGGGTTTTCGCTACTCTGATTTTGGACATGTGCCAGGTCAGAGTTACTTTGTAGTGTTCATTAAAAGTACTAGGAACAACTCGAGGAAGGGGGGGGGTGTAAGAGGCTCTCCTCCATTCTGTCACCCGAGAGCTGAGAGATGTGAATTATCATAGGTGTAAAAGATGATAAATTTTTCTTAATTAAGGAGGCCCTCTCGTAGTAGTATAAAAATACATGTTGCAATATCAGACACTTTAGTGTGTAACATTCTGTGAGTTGTGGGTACTTTATATTAGTCATTGGAGTGCATCCGTATTTCATGAATGATGGGTACATTATATCAGACACTTGATGTTGTACGTTTTCGTGAGTTGTGGGTACATTACATCAGACACTCGAATGTATCGCATTTCATGAATGATGGGTACATTACATTAAAAGCAACGACCAAGAAAATGTCCCCTCCTGGCATAAATTAACAAGTGATAAAAAATGTTATTTCCTTTCTTGTAAACTTATTTTAAAACAATTCACTTGCATTTCGTCTCTTATTTAAAAAAAATAATTTTCATAACTGTACACAGACGGTGTGGTTCTTCTTTTTTTTTTTTTGTTGCTACAAATTTGACCTTTACAGGTCAAGGTGTTATTTGATTGCTCTACCTGCACACAGGAGAAATACATTGACATATTTCTTATTTGCCTTGTCAAAATAAAATGTCACAATATGAGGCGTCCCCAACCGCAAAAAAGAATAAATAAAATAAAAAAACAAATACATAAGTATGTTTTTAAAAATCCAACTTGGCTAACCCCAAATGAATGACGCTTGAGTAATGGTAAAATGGTAAATACCATTTTCCTTCCACTCCATCAAACCTTTATTACCTTAGCTATAGTGCATTCCACAACTCTGATATCCCTATTCCACATCTATATCCCATCCCACTTATTCTCTATTCCAGCACACCTATATCCTACCCACTTATTCTCTATTCCAACACACCTATATCCCACCCCACTTATTCTCTCTTCCACAACACTTATATCCAACCCCACTTATTCTTTATTCCGGCACACCTATATCCCACCCCACTTATTCTCTATTCCGACACACTTATCCCTCTCTCATCAAACTATATCCCTCTCCCACCACGTTTATATCCCTCTCCTACCACACTTGTATTCTCTCATTTAATATCTCATGATCTCCCATATACTTTGTAAACTATACAGCTCCCGAATCAATATATATATTTTTAAAACTCTAGATGTACACTTTTATCATATTCAGCATTGGTTTATTATTTATTATACCAGTGTGCAGTCCCCGAGTATTCCCTTGAAATCGATAAATTGTTACTAAGTAAGATGCTGACATTTACGCCAGCAATAAGCGCGCGCTCTGTAAACAGGCGCACGCACGTGACATGCGTACAGACTTGCGAGCGGAGTCTGGGGAACAATACGTTTCTGCCAGAAAGCCGTGATCCTCTAGATCAGCGTATACGGGGGGCTGACAGATCGAGAGGAACAGTGTGATATCGCCTGATAATATATTATTGTAAAATCGTGCTTGCCCTTGCATAGTCTGATAGAAAGCAGCAATTTGTCATGTTCCATTTTGCCACAAACTACTCTGGGTAGATTTGTCCGGGTGTGAATGGCACGATGTAAACTAGGTAGATCAAGCCCACGTGCAACACGATGCCATTCTACAATTGTCGATCCAATATGGCATGATACGCCAATACATTTGTCAAGTCCACATTTGGCATGATACGTCGACACATTTGTCAAGTCCACATTTGTCAAGTCCACATTTGGCATGATATGCCAATACATTTGTCAAGTCCACATTTAGGTTGATATATTGAAAAGTTTGTCAAGTTACGTATCATAGGAAGCACGATACATTTATCAAGTCCATACATGACAGGACACACTGATACAATGGACAAGATCTGTGTGATGCCAACGCCAGTTAGTTAATGGTAATTATTAATAATAATAATTAATTAATCAGCCGTAACTTATTAATAAGATGGATGGATAGCCTTGATAATTCCAATCGACATATTTATCAAGTCCCATAGTATAATCAAAGTCTACTGGAATTGATAAGTCCTTGTGTGAACGATAATTGATACATTTATCAAGTCCTTTTTATAATCATAGTTCACTGCAATCGATAAGTCCTTGCGTGGAACGACAATTGATATATTTTATCAAGTCTCTTGACGGCTCTGCATGCTAAAAAAATATCTGCTATATTGTTCAGATATATACATTTAACTTGTCAAGTGAACGCAAGCCCGATTATGCATGAACGTGAACGTTAGAAACACAAACAATCGACATTGGCCTAGATGAATGATGTTTGCTGAATTTATGTTATTCGTTCATTATTTCACTAGCAAAGTATGCACTGTGTGTAGAGATCTGACGCTGAAATCTAAATTAAACACTGACATGACTGGGATACATAGACATGAAAAGGTATAAAAGTATAGGGAAGTTGTTTTCATGCAAAGCGTTGCCGCTAACACGAGAGGTATATCAAATTGTTTTCTTGCAAAACGTTGCCGCTAACATGAGAGGAATGCAAACTTGCTTTTATGCAAAATGTCACTGACACGAGAAACGCAGTAAATTGCTTTCGTGGAAATTGCCACTAACATTACATATAAATAGCAAATTTTGTTTTCCAATACAAATTGTTACTAACATGACAGATATAGCAAATTTTGTTTTCCATTACAAATTGTTACTGACATGACAGATATAGCAAATTTTGTTTTCCATTACAAATTGTTACTGACATGACAGATATAGCAAATTTTGTTTTCCATTACAAATTGTTACTGACATGAGGTGTATAAAGAATAGTCGCTGACAGGGGAGGTTTACAAATTGTCACTGACATGAGGTGTATAAAGAATAGTCGCTGACAGGGGAGGTTTACAAAATGTCACTGATATGTGATATAGCCGGTTCTTGTCGTGCAAGCTGTCACTGGCAGTAGAGAGGTATAGCAGAGTTTGTGGCGACAAATTAGTCGCTTCTGTTGAATTAAAATAAACATGCACAAAAACAAAGGTCCAGAGTCTTTGCACTACTGTGGGTTTTTAATATGAAAAAGTTGTATTAGCTATTTACAGAGCTTGTTTATGAGTATTTACTACTGTGGGTTTTTTAATATGAAAAAGTTGTATTAGCTATTTACAGAGCTTGTTCAAGTATGAAAATTGCTTTCCTACAGTGACTCCCCCTGGCACCAGTTTCTTCCTATCGTGTGTGACGTCGCAATCAATCATTATTTCAGTTACATTACCTGTCATCTATGCTGTAATTTTGTAATTTTGTCGTCAATAATTCAATACTTTTCTTACATCTGTGATGTCATTTTTGTCAGTTATCTATGATGTAACACTATCTATGGCAATTTTTGCCCGCCATCTATGTAATTTTGCATGTCGTCCATGTAGTTAATCATTTACTGTATGTAACAGTGTCTGTCATCTGTGTAAGTTTGCCTGTCATCTCTTGTTAATAGTGTTATGCTACCCTCTGCTTACATTTGTCTATCTGCCATCGTATATAATTTTTCTGTTACCTATGTAGTTTTTGTCTGTAATTATAGTTTTTCATGTTATCTATTATTTTGCAGATCATTGTAACGTTTTGTAATGTAGTCTAATTTGCCCTTGACTCCATGAATATGTACACAGTTATACATTTACATAGAAAATTTGTGACACTAGATGTTGGCTGACATAAGATGTCAAATTATTGAACTACTAGGTGCCTAAAACACCACCCCTCCTCGATAGATATCGACCACGTAGCGTGCGGTCGCCATGATGATATAAGTTCATGATATGGATTGGTGCATTTATGACATGATTAGAAAGTGTCATGTTTGTTCTGACAGTTCTGTGGTCACGTTCATGGGCACTCAGTTGACCGTTTGGTCAAATACGGCACTCTCTGCTTGCTTCATAATAATCATAACTTTAATTCCATGTACGGACTTACGACAATAAAACGAGTGCTGGTTGTTTGTTTACTTTTAAAATTAAAACTTTTGGCCCCATTTGCTGGGATTTCATGTTTCAGCCAAGAAACAAGAGTATGATGATACTTACTAAAACATACACGTGACCTCACATGTGACGTTGACTGATCTCAATATCACGGTCTGATTTATTTTCAGATTTAAGTAATTATAAGAAAGTCTAACTTCTGTAGTATTCAGGCAATACAGTAAATGTTGTGTGACGTCTTTATTATAGCAAGCACTTTATTTCATCACAATTTTAGGCCTTTGATTCGAATTTTAACTCTACTCAAAATTAGTTAACCACGTAACCCCCCAAAAAAATGTACGCTTTGCATTTTATTACAGTAATAATTCAAAGTTAGCGTTCTTTTATTCTACTGACATGAGAAATAGATAAGATTAGAAAAGGAACCTGGATCAATTAAGGCCGAGCCTAAAATGGCGTGATCAAAAATGTCGGGAAGTGCTAACATATAGTCTTTAGTATAAGCCACTTAAAAAATATATATATATATACAAATTGAAATAAAAACAAGGACTAGACATTAATAAATGACTTTTAAGCATGCTTTCGTGTACAATACAATTTCAAATTGTGACACTGCGATAACGATTCATAACGTGTGGCTTTATTGATCGGAAGGTGTCGCTGGCTGCCAGGCGTCGCGGGCTGAGTTGCTGATATGCTGCAATTACTTCATTGCTGTTGAGTTTCAAGGGCACGTGTGTACTGTTGTTAGCGTTCCCGCGAGAAAAATGACGAGAACTCGATAAATATTGCCTGTGCCACAAAGTAAGCCTTTAAGTTCCTCTGACTTATGAGATAGCTGAACACCATCAGAACGCAATCACTAGTTTGAAATCTGAAAATTATGAAGTAGAGGGAAGGGGAAAAAAACCTGAACACGTGACTTTGTATCGCAGGCAACAGGTGGGCGGAGTTCATGCTGATCGCAAGAGTCACTTTCAATAAAACGCGCCTTTTCTCATTCTTGTTTTTACATGACGTCACATTGAATTCATTCAAGTCAAAGACAATGCTCTACAGGGATCTCTTAGTTTTATTTTGTATTTCAACTTGCAATGATTTAACTTAAAGACAATAATTTATTGGTTTAAGATCCCTTGTTTTCTTTGAGCAATAAGTTGCAATGATTTCAACTTAAGGACACTGCGCTATCGTGGAGATCCCTTGTTTTCTTTGCGCTGCACTTTATCAAGTTAAAAGATCGAGTTATAATTTCATATACAGACGTGATGACTTTACTTTTACTTTACAAAATCCTTCTTAAATGATAATTCAAGAAATATTTCTTATTTTACGCTTTAATTAATCCTGTTTAAAGGCACAGTTTTAGTTTTCATCTGCGTTGCACTGAATTTAAGATTTAAAAGAAAATTATTTACGTTTCAGTAAATCTCATTTATAAGTACAGTACAATTTGCTATAATATATCCAATTTAAAGGAAATAGTAGCCAGATATTTCTTGTTTTAAATGCGCTAGAGTACATCCAATTTAAAGAAAATAGTAGCTAGATTGTTCTTGTTTTAAATGTGCTATAATACATTCAAAGTTAAGGACAATAATAGCAGACAGTTCTTGTTTTATATGTTGAAATAAAGCTTAAAGACAGGAGCCTGGCTCAGTTCTGGTGAAAGGCTACCTGCTACGTTCCATACTTATGTTGTAGTTTTGGCCAACAGTCTACCTCATTCTAGACCTACCTAGTTGTTAGTTATGTTGTAGTTTTGGCCACCAGTCTACCTCATTCTAGACCTACCTAGTTGTTAGTTATGTTGTAGTTTTAGCCAACAGTCTACCTCATTCTAGACCTACCTAGTTGTTAGTTATGTTGTAGTTTTGGCCAACAGTCTACCTCATTCTAGACCTACCTAGTTGTTAGTTATGTTGTAGTTTTGGCCAACAGTCTACCTCATTCTAGACCTACCTAGTTGTTAGTTACTCAACCTCCGTCAGCAGTCCTGTCTGGAGAGACATCCTCTTTGTGACTCCGAGAGAACCTCACTTACAAGTATCACCACCATCCGAGATAGTGTACTACAGAATCATCCCCATCCCCAGAGTTATATTTAGAAAATGTAGATTTCTTGACTCTTATCACTTGTGCTCACTTAACGGAGTCAATTATCAAGTACTCTAAGCGAATGAGGGTATTATTTACATAGAATTTGCATATCTATTGTGCCAACCATTCACCGTTTTGTCTTGGTTATCCTTAAGCAACCAGTGGTTTCACTCATCACTTTTGTTACATACTAAACGTCATCAGTTCAGGCACCAGACTTCTCTATCTATTTTATCAATTGTTGAAACGCGATTGTGTGTGAATGGGGGTGGGAGGTGGCAAGCCTCCAACTGTCAATCAGTTTGTCAAGTGGAGTGACCAGACACCGTTGCTTTATGACTGTGCTTGTGTGTAAACTGCGGGAGCGAGTGGAGTGAACGTAGCGCACGAAACCAACATTTATAGTTACATTCACTCATTAATTTGTACAGTAGAATATCACCATCTTGGAACTGGTGGGACAAAGGACGGGTGAATTATGACAATGAACAGGAATTCCGTACCCGTGTTCAAAATAACTAACCTAGGCCAGAACTGTCCGGGACATAGTAACAAAGATTGTTTGGGCTACGTGCGCGCACTTTACATTTACGGGTGTATGTTTATGTATTGTGTGAAGATGTGTTTGAACGTGTGTGCATTTGTATGCATATATGTAATACTCGTGTTCACCACTTAACTCTGCCGACCTGAAACTACCCCTTCTGACTAGCTTCGCTCGCGTAAACATCAACAGAATATAGTATGTTAACAATAAAGTCAATTTAAAATCTGTCCCTTGTTCCAAATCTATTTCATTGTTATTGTTTAATCTGTCCCATGTTCCAAATATATTTTATTTAGCATGGTAAAACATTCTCTACAAGACTGAACGTGCTCTTGGAGCCTCCATATTGCAGATCTGTAATCACATTTGAAGTTGGAGAGTATGGGTTTTATATAGACTGACTCCTGTCAATCTTATCCATAAAATGCTGAGAATATTTTATCTGACCACTGGATTTCTGTAGTATTATTAAAATAAATGAAATTTCTGACTATTGTGTCTTGTAAACGTTGTTTGTTTTTTTTTATAACATAATTTTCTAATACAGCCAGCGGTTGTAATCTACACTTTTGCTAGTCACTAGTTTTTTCAAGCAGTCAAAGGACACAATTCATTACTTTGATAGTCACCAGTTTTTTCAAGCAGTCAATGGACACAGTTCATTACTTTGATAGTCACCAGTTTTTTTCAAGCAGTCAATGGACACAGTTCATTACTTTGATAGTCACCAGTTTTTTCAAGCAGTCAATGGACACAGCTCATTACTTTGATAGTCACCAGTTTTTTCAAGCAGTCAATGGACACAGTTCATTACTTTGATAGTCACCAGTTTTTTCAAGCAGTCAATGGACACAGCTCATTACTTTGATAGTCACCAGTTTTTTCAAGCAGTCAATGGACACAGTTCATTACTTTGATAGTCACCAGTGTTTTAATACAACTACTAGTGGCTACAGTTCACAGGCTTGTTAATCACTAGTTTCTCAATGCAGCCAGTGGTAACCATCCATTTTTGCTAGTCACTCGTGTTTAATCACTTTTTTCATTCTATCACCTGTCTAAGAGTGATTGAAGGTTACTAGTTGGTGCAACCAATCATTTCAGTGTTTGGCTTGGTTCGAGAAGATTGAGCGTGGCACATGACACTAACATCTAGTCACACTTTACCTAGCCAAACACTAGTGTGTTTCTGTGTGTGCTTTCTAAATTTCATCTCGTTGATGCTAATGTTTGCTTGCAGCTATGCTATGAAAATAAAATGTTCAGCTTGGTTTCGCGATCATTGGTTATGTTTGCGTTGTCTCTCCGGTCACTCTATGTTTCGTTTTTCGACGTAATATTACGCGACCAAAAACGCACGCGTGATGCACCATGTAGAATAATACTCACGAGTGCCGGAAACTTTACGGATTCGAGCGGTGAAGTTAAGATATATGGATTTTCTCAGATTCAGCTTCTGCAACGCCAGCTGTTGCCTTTTAATAATGACGCTTGCAAAACAATTTTGTAATGTGCTTTGCAAAGTTTTGCATGATATTTGTGCCTAGTGTTACGTATAGTGAGGCGTTATTTATCTACATTAATACACATTCTTTTGATGAAAAGTCAACTAGACTTTATTACTATCCGCGTCAAAACAAATATTTTTGATGATTATATAGCTAAGTGTTGTTATAATCCACCTCAAAACAAATATTTTTAATGACTCTATATATGATAAGACATAAGAAACAAAAGCAGGTTTCTGGAGTAAAACACTTAATCAGACGTGTTCAGACCTAAAGAGAATGCAACTTGAGTAAAGTTCACAGAGAGAGAGAGAGAGAGAGAGAGAGAGAGAGAGAGAGAGAGAGAGAGAGAGAGAGAGAGAGAGAGAGAGTGCACATAAACAGTCCGGTCTAAAATTGTTTATAACTATTTTATTCTGATCACACGGAGATTGTGACAGTTAAAGAGGATGCCGACTAGAGTATTCAGAAACTGGTTTTGGATGAGCCTGAGAATCAAGGAGTGCGAGTACCGATTTCAAGTTTTTGTTGGCAGACAGACAGACAGATAGATAGATAGATAGATAGATAGATAGATAGATAGATAGATCATATTTACCTCCACGCATAGAACATCATCTTCATTCCCGTTCTTTCCCGACTGGTCTTTCAACGCCTTCAGTTAAGTGCATAAATGAGTCACTTGTTTTGGAGACAAAATTACGCAAAGGCAGTTTTATTCCGTTCTCCTACTTTATTTACTTTGTTTTCCTACTTTATTATTCTGTTAGTATTTTCACACACACACACACACACACACACACACACACACACACACACACACACACACACAATAAATATGTGACGCCAACGCCATATTATTAATTAATTAATCATCAACAAACTAATTATAAGAATCTTAATTTATTTATTAAATCCTCCAGCAGACACCACTCGTCTCTCTCTCATTGACTGATATTACGGGCGCTGTAAACGTTTTTTCTCTTCCACAACATTCAACAAGATCAACAGTTATTGTCACACAATATTTCGCAGGTGGAAAATTTACTAAAGACACGTCTGTCTTTAATCTATATTTAGTGAGCCCCTATCCACCCACTTTCTTCTCCAACATAAGGTTATCAACATGCATAAGAAGGTCAATAAATTTATTAAATCAACACTCCAATATATATGACATTTACAATGGAAAACATTATTTAACATCAATATTTCCATGAAACCACATTTGAAATTTTTCCCTACTGCACAGTATATATTCTAAAATACAATTTAATAATAATACTGATCTTTAGCTATTGTCAATTATTTGCTGAGCAGTCTTGAGAAATGTGGATTCTGTCAAGTCACAGACCTAATCTTCAATAAATGATGAATCATTTTGTGACTGTAATATTCACACCCATGTCTAATTTTGGAATATTAATAATCGTTATATTTATGCTGCATATTTTTCATAAACGTGAAACGTGACTTGTGTATTTTGTACACCTTGTATCTAGATGACCTTTTTCTCTCAATAATGTTGGTTGTTGGTTTACTCTCCTCTGTGTGTGTGTGTGTTTGTGTATGTGTGTGTGTGTGTTTGTGTATGTGTGTGTGTGTGTTTGTGTGTGTGTGTGTGTGTGTGTGTGTGTCCGCTGGGAAGGTGCATCTTGATTGATCACCCTGGCTGCAACAGCGTACTGTCCAGGAGATCATGCATGGCTGGGCAAGGAAAGCCTGGGATATGATCAGGGATTGCCGTTCGCCTGTGCGTGGGAGGTGTGCTGGGTAGGATCACAGTAAGGACCACAGCAAGGACCACAGGTATGTCCAAGAAATGTTGCTTTGTGTTGGGAGTGCTGAGCTCTCTCTCTCTATATATATATAGCTCAGTGGTTGGGAAGATCAAGGAAAGAGAACCTTTGGCAGTGTCCACCTGGAAGTTGATCCAAATCAGCTGGCCGGAAGCAAGCTGCATATATAGAGATGATGGCCGGGCAGTGAAGAGTCATCTGGCTTTTGAGTATTAAAGTCTGCCGGCCTGGAAGAGTGTGGCATCGTGATGGTTATTTTATCACTGTTGGAATGGGATTTTAATACTTGACTTAGGTAGTATCATGGCTGTGGAGCAGTTTGACCGAGAGATCCCAGATCTAGTCAATTAGATTTGGATTCAGAGAGGAAAGGTTGAAAGCGGACGTTGCCAAGCGTGACAATTGTGTCAGTGGTTGCCGGGCTAGTGGCGGTCGACAAACGTAACTAAAAAAATCCGATTTCTGAATTGGAATGCTTAATTTGTGAGGGTCAGCAGTTTTGTTTTGCCTCTCACGATAGTTGTTCAATTTTGATCTTTGTGCATTTAGTCTGGACAGCCTTGGGTCACGGAGTAACTGAAATTTCGATTTCTGCATCGGAAGGTTTGGAAGGTTAGATTTGTGGAGACCTGAGTCAGCGGTTGTGTTGTCTGTAATTGTCTCATCTGTTTTGTCCTCTCTCTCTGTAGTCAGTTGTTGCTCGTTATCTACTGTTATGTGCATTTATATTTTGTGGGCATTTTGTTAAGCTGCGTCTTAACAGTTTTGAGTAAAGTTATTTATACCTAGTCATACTTGTAAGAAGTAAATGTAGACTTATAATATAGTATTACATATCCTAGTATGCACGAGGTGTTTATTGTTGAGTAAATATTGTTGTTGGGATATTTTGGCAACTGTTTTATTTCGATTAGTAACCTAGGAATTGTGTCTCTGTGCTATTGTAACAAACAATTTTGAGAAATTAATTGTAATTTTTATTTTAAGTGTATAGATAAACACTGTACTGAGATAGTCTGTAGAGTTATACAGTTAGTCTGTTATTAATATTTATTATTGGATGTGCATTTATAGCTGTAGAATTGATTTAGTTTAAGCTGCGTCTTCTGAATAGAGGAAATTGTAGCTGACGTCAAGTATTGATTAGTGTCACGTTAATAAAATAGTATCTGTAGGTTCTATTTATTGTTGCTCAGATAAATTGTGTTGAATATTTGCATTTATTTAGAGATAATTGCAAGATATAATTTTATGATTCATCAGTTGGTTGATTATTATAATCATGTTGATGTGTGTAGCCAGGATTATAAATTGAATATTGAAATTAGATTTTTTTTTTGACACGTCATCTGATCTGTTCTAAACATCATGTATTAATAATATATGATACCTCTTTTGTCTTAGGTAGAGATTTTACTGTAGCATTTGTACTTGCTGATTACAATAAGTGGAATAAGGAGTACTCTGATCTAATAACTGACCTGAGATCTGAACACACTGGAACATTTACATTCTTATTGAGTAAGAACTGTATTCATTGTGCGACTCACGTATTAACAACAGAGATTTTAATGTTTAGCAGATCTGTGTTCAAGAACTATGCACAACTACAAATTCGGACAACAGCAAAAGACTATTGAACTAGCGAACAGAATATCTACGAAGCTGGGTTCCGAGTGATGTGAGTGTGTTATCAAGGGTATTATTCTTCTGTGAATTATCTTGCTAGATTATCTGTTAGTGTATTGATCGATTTAGGAAGTGACTAAGGAATGAATCAGGAGTGTTAATGACTCCTAGTGCTACTAAATTATAGAGTACTGGTAACAAGTGTGGAGCAGTGTGACTTGAGATATCCAAGATCCAGACAATTAGATTTCAAATCAGACAGGGTATTGAACACGGTCATTGCCAGCATGAAATTTGTGTCAGTGGTTGACAGGCTAGTGGCTATCAACAAACATGCTGTGGATGGGAAGACGTTCGCCAGGATCATGGTAAGAAGGTACTAAGGAGTATGCTAGTTAGTAATTCGTAGTTAGCAACCGTAACCCCCTTAAATGTAGAGCCTTGTTACAGATTTATCACAGTCGTAGGCATTCAAACTTTATCAAGATCAAAACTCAGCTGCTTGAATCACTTGAAACAAACCAGAACACAACTACACGGCTCCTCTCCTTCATTAATGGCTTGTTCACCTCAAACCAGAACTCAACCACACGGTTCCTCTCATCGCTCCTCTCTTTCAGTAGTGGCTTGTTCACTGCAAACCAGAACTCAACACAAAGCTCTCTCTCTCTCTCCTTCACCTAATGGCTTCTCACTGCAAACCAGAACTCAACACATCGCTCTCTCCTTCATTAATGGCTTGCAAAGCAGAACTCAACCACACGACCCCTCTCTTCGGCTTGTTCACTGCAAAATGGAACTCAAACACGCGGCTCCTCTCCTTCACTAATGGATTGTTTGAAAACCAGAACTCAACCACACGGCTCCTCTCTTTCAACCCGACTTTGCTCATTTAAACATTCCTTCTCCTACTTGCGGTCTTCTGACATTGTATCGATCATGACAACCAAACGTATGGTATTTGTCTGTCATACAGAGTGCTATAGCTAAAGCGAAATGCCTTTAGAACTCAAGAGTTTATAACAGCATAACATTTAAAACCTACTTTTAAAAAACATTGTTATTCACCTAGACCACTTTTTATATTCTTGATCTCATTTATTGTTTAAAAAACTTCACATCAGGTCCACCCTCAAGTGGAGCCTGTGGTACACCCATAAATAATTGCTTTTTATTACATGATTATAAATTTTGTTGTTGTGCAATTGGTTCGATTATGATTATAAATAATTATTGCATGGAACTATTTATCTGTTTAAAACTATATGTGTTTATCATTGTGTACAAATACCCCCCCCCCAAAAAAAAAAAAAAAAAATCCCCCACCACCAATAAAAGCCTGCCCAAATTATATGATTGTGTAGAGAAGCACGCTCTAATTTAGGGTTGTACAAAAAGTGCTTCGCCTACGACTGCAGGATCGGAAGCGCGAGACACACGTGGCTGACATTTATAGTAGCAACAAGATATTTCTTCACCCACAGATTTGAATTAGGATGGATTCAGGGTTAATTCTTGGTTTGCTCTTCGCCAGCGAATTTACATGTCCTCTTGGGGTAGGGTGATAGTGAATTTTTCACGTGTGAAAAGTTGGATTGCGAAGCGAAAAAGCAACTTTAAATTGATGCATGTATACACGACTATACAAAGGCATCAAGTGGAAACATGTTCTTCAAAGTATATTGAATTAGGTTAGTAGTAACAGGGTTTTTTTTGAGGAAGTAGGCCAAATAAAAACTATAATGGATTTACGTGCCCTCGCCAAGGAACTCTAAACGCTTTCAGTCAAGGTCGTTAAGGCCAATATTCATGAGCTAAGCCTGCTAGGGAGTGGCTGAGTATTGATTGACGAAAGCTAGGCTCGAATCTAAAACCTTCTGCATGTGGGGCTAGCACCTTTACACACGGCCACCAAGCTAGATGGATTTGCAACCTTGAAGCAAGAACCTGAAACAAAACACTTACTTATTTACTTATGAGATGTATTCCAAAATGACTGCTTTATTTGGAAACTGCATGGTTGCCGATGCAGACGGCGAAAGACAAGAAAAAACTCCGAACACGACAACCGACAGCCAAGTATTACTGGCTTCTGTTTAGAGGTACACACATTCGTTATTATTTGTTTATTTGTTAAAGGAAAGAATATTTCTCAACTTCGCACCGATGCTTTCACAAGCGGGTGAAATTTTTCCTCAAAGTGTGTCGTGCTTAATGCACATCATCTGTGTACTTTGGCAATACACCACCACCGATGCTGTTTATTTATTTATTTTTTTAAATAACGTCAAAATGAAATCAAATTTAAAAGTCTACTATTTAACGCCGTTACGCATTTAAAAAAACAACAAAAAATTAGTTTGGTAGGCACTTCCGTACACAAGACCCCACAGCTCCGTACACAACTGTCGTGTTTAAAATAACAAGGGGGTCTGACACGTAATATCGCAGGCGACAAGTTATATGTGCGTGTAAAGTGTTACCCGAATTTATTTTTTCTGCAATATTTAAGTTATTAGCATGAACAAAAATAAAATGAAAAGTTAATAATTTAAAAAAGAGAGAAATAAAAAGATTTTGTGGATTTATTTTCGTAAAGCAAATCTTAACCATAATTTTTTCTCTAATAATAAACCAAACCCTAACAGACTAACCCAACCTCTCTCTAAAAAAACCCTAACCATTCTCTAAAATAAAACACTAGTTGGATCTTCCGTATGCAAACGTTGTGTACCGAGACACTCAGTTTTATGTCGGTCATTGTGCGCATTGTATATAGTGTGCATGCGTTTCTTATTTTGCAATGTAGCACGTATGTGGAAAATATACGCGTGACTGCTTCGCGTGTCTAAGTACCCTCTTCTCGAGATTACAAATATTCCCATTTAATTAAGTACACTTTTATTTAAATACGACGGGAACAAAAGCATTTTAAAAAGCATCTGAACACTATGATGAAAGAAATCTCTATGCGCGTGAATAGTCAAGGACATACACTGCAAGCAAATCACCTTAATTCAAGGAAGCGTGAAAGCTGCCATTCCATATTTACTGGAAGAAAAAAAAGAAAATAGAGTTAAGGACTGTGCATAATTAAATTACATACCCATATATTTGATTATCTTACTTCCTATAATGGAAGCTTTCTTACATCATAAATAATTCATTTTAAAGCCACGCATTAGTCGCACACACGCGAAAGAAATTCGTATGTTGATTCATTTTTGTACTGCGCGCACGCAAGAGGAAATTTTCTGTACTGGAATAAACTCAGTTATAAAACCATTAAGAAGTAGTAATTGATATTTCACTATCAAATAAAACACACCGTGACACGACATTATCAGCATCAACTGGCAAATTTTCAGTCAGCAATCATAATTATAAGAATTTTTTTATTTTTAACTTGGGCTTTAGCTTTCATTTTTAAAGTCAGTACATGACAAAAGACAACTTAATGTACCTATTGAAATTAGAAGGCATTGAGTGAATAAATAAAATCACAAAGAATTAACTGCAGAAAGCTAGAACAAGACCTGGTGTGTATGCAGTTAAATTTAAATCGTTATTTGTTGTGTCAACGCAAAACTGATAGGTAGCCACGATTTGGTTAACTCACAAATCGCGCCAATTTTCAGTGACCCAATTCCATTCTCTCTACCGCCATCCCATCAGCGTAGCAATGTTCTCATCCTGACTGTGAAAGAAGGATAGTTCAGCTGTTGTCTATATACAAAAGTGTACTGCACTGTATAACTACATGCTTGAGTAAACTAACAGGAACTTAGCTGCACAGCTGAGAAAATGCGAATAAGGTAAATTACACGCATTATTTCTTTGCCGGTTAACTGTTACGTTCTACAATAACAGCATGATGCAGACCTACCAAACCTTACGACTTCACATTAGAACATTCTGACCAAGATTTAGTGAATTTTGAGAGTAGTAAGTGAATCTTATAGAACAGTGGAAACCATATCAATCCTATTCAACAAAAGAATCTATCAAAAATTCCAATAAGGTATCAACATTATCAAAGTTTGAAGTCCAAGGAAGACATCTACTGTAAATAAATTAAAATAAATTGCGAACAGTGCAGTGCCATGAACACTGGAGTAAGCAGCAATTAAGTAGTACAGCTATAGTGACGGGAAATAAATATATCTAAAAATTAATTATTAAAAATCTCCAGGCTGTCTATTACAATGTTAGATGTCAGCTAGCTAAAAACTAAAAGCGAACATTATTAGGATAATTTTACACTGACTAAGAATGTACTGTTAACTAGGAGTGCAGATATGCTTATTTAATTTTTTTTTTTTTTTTAAAGAAAGAGCGACATAGAACAACTTAAAATATGCAAAGGGAGATAAGTTTATTACTGGCAAAGTCAAGTTTTCAAATATATTTCTATATTAGTTTACTCTTCTATAAATGTCAAAATTGGATAGAAATATTAGTTATGGTTGGATGCTGTACACTGTAACAACATTGTTAACCATTTTAATTAATCCTTGTAAATTTAAAATGGTAAATTTGAATAATCTCATCGATAATCACAATGCAATAAATCTCAAAACAATTTTAAATCATTAAATTTGGATATCTTTAGCATAAACTTATTTTTTTAATAGGTTTTACTGAAAGTTTTATTTATTTTCACCAAACTACACAAGCATTATTTATATACTAATCCTTTTATGAAAACATCCTTGAGGACATTGATTTAGAGTTTTATTTACAGGAAACAATTATTCCTGTATCAAAATTTCTGAATTTTCAATGTATTCTATACATATTTCTCAAATTTCAAACATAATGCAAAGCCATGACATGATATCCTCCTATTACAAGCACTTTCAAGGATTTACAAAATACAATATTTTAAATGTAAATCAATTTTTTGTAAATTTGATAGCATGAAAGCAAGAATTACTACTGCTTGTGAAATTCACGAAAATTTTTGTAAGGCTTGGCAAGATATATATATATTTACAAAAAGTTTCAAACAGTATCCTTGCATAATTATTCACATTTATTTCCCCTTTGCACCAAGTGCAACAATTTTTGCACAAATATTACTTCACATTTGTTGAACAGGGAAAAAGTGTCTTACACCTGTAAGTCATTGTGCATGCAATAAAGTTGCCAACTAGACAATGAAGTACAGGTCTAATTATTACATTGACACTTTGTAGTGGAACCTGTACATTCTCACATTAAAACTTAATCATAAAGAAATTTTAATAAAATGTGTAACAATGCTGTCAAGTGAGTTCCTCCCCATCAAAAAGTTTTTAAATGCCCAGAAAACAAAAATATAAGTGTCCCATATTTTGGATTTAACCCAAATGTCTTGGTACCAAAATGCATTTCTAGTTATGATGCAGTTACTCAAGTGTAGGCCTATTGCCTGTTAAACTGCAATTTAATAAACAATAGCTGTATAAAATATGTACGTCAGATGGTTTCATTTTTTTATAAAGTTATTCAAATGCTGATATGTAGTGAAAAGGCATGCACTTGTGTGAGAGGAGTGAGACAGAAAGCACAGTTTCATCAATGATGCATTCTACCTCATGACAGTCAAATATGAAAGAGAAATAAAGAACACACAAAAATCTAAACTTGGGCATACTTTTATTTACTCCCTTTCAGAAAAAAAAGAAGATAACAACAACAAAATATGTGTGAGAAAGAGAATTTGCAATGCACGGTTAAAATGCCACAGTAACACAATACGATACTTGGGTACTCCTTAGCTACTCAGCAACTCACACAACAATACATGAAACTGGTACTTAGGAAACCAACTCAACTTCTTAACTCACTGAAGCAAATAATATTTCACAGATTAAAAAATAAAAGCACTCAAACGTTATCTGCCAGGGATGTGAAGGATGTGAATTCCGGTCCAATACTAAGAGTAACAACACTAGCAACATGCTCTGCATTCTTTGTCAGATTATCACACTCCATTTCCTTGTGGTCATCCATCTTTGCACTCTTCCTTGAGAAGGAATAGTTCTCAATGGAGAAGAACTGTTTCTCTTTCCTCTTGCGTGAACTTGTTCTAATGTTTGCGGATGAAGCCACTTTACGGGGTCGCTCTCTGTGCTGCGGAGTCCGCTTGCAAATCTCTTTCTCATTTGCACAGTTTGATTTTTTAACTTTTCTCTGTGTATGGCGTGTCTTAAGCTCTTGTGGGCAGTTGCTCATAACAAGATTTCGCATGTCTTTATGCCTGTCCAATACTACTACACCAACATCCATGGGGTCCTCTACACTGCTAGTATCAGAATTTGATCCGATGCCATCATCAGGGGATGCCACAGAATGAACATCGTCAGTCTGGTTTTCAGAACAACTGTCCATAACCTCTGGCGGTGCAAGTCCACTATCAGATTGGTCCACTTGTTCAAAATCTTTATTCTCTGAATTTGTGTATCCATCCAGACCAGACTGAACTACACCTGCAAAAGGTGAAGACACACATGCTGCCTCTGTGAACTTTGCATTGCGGGGCAATGGCAAAATAGCCAGCCTATAGGCAAGGCCAGGAGAACGATCAAGGCGCTTTTGCAAGCGCACAAATTCATTCCATAAGTGTTTCTCTTCCACTGAAATGTTCTCCTTATTCATGGGTACAAGCACTTGTAATTGCTTCACAGAAGTAAGGGACTGACTGTCATCTGATAGATGCTGGTGTTGGAGAAAACCAGACACAGACAAAAATTTCTCACAAGTGTTGCATTTAATGCAAGGGGAAGTGCACCTTTTATACAGATCAAGGTGTACTTCAGCTTCCTGCAAAAAACCACTACTTCCAACTGTGCTGGTAACTGCATCTTGGTGTGCTATTTTAAGCACACGAATAGGTGTGTCTGTGCAAAAGTCTGATTGAAAAGGTCTTCCAGGGTTCTTTTTAGCAAAGAGATTCTTTTCTTGCACTTGTTTGACTTTGCTACTAAAGTTAAGCAGACCCTTAAGTTTTACTTTAAGTGGGCCATATTTCACAGATTTAGTTCTGTTTGAAACTGCTACAGTTGCAGAATTTAAAGCATGTAACCGTTTCTTTATTTTCAGGTCATGAATTTTATTCCTTTCAAGGGTTGGAATATCGGATTCCAACTTGATCCCTTCACTTCTGGTCGGAGTCTTTTTAATGTCAGAATTTTTCTTTCTTTCTCTTGAGGCAAAACCTTTGCTATTTCGCTTGCCCTGTAAAGGTTCCTGGGCAACATCTTTACCAGAGCGCCGCTTGCTGTGAGGATGTCCATCAGTTTTGGGGTCTTCTGTCAAGTCTTCTACAATGTTGCACGTACCAACAATGTCAGGAGATTTGGAAGACCCTAAGTCCAATGAAACCTGATGGACATGATCCTCTCCCTTGAGTAGTTCTAAGAAATTGATTTTTTTGTGTCTCAGACGCTTTGATGGTTCTGGCATTTCTGCTGCAGGTGCTTTTGCAAAAGTTGCTTGCTCTGAAGATGGCAGACCATGTGGTACATTTTCAGAGATGGGACTGGAAAAAAAAACACCAAACATTAATTATCAATCAATTAATACTATTAGAGTATTCCTAGTATTTTAAGAACACATTTCTACTAAACCAGGAATAAGATTTGATGTCATTTTTCCTGGCAATTATGTAATTCCATTCACTGGAGAAAATCTGTGTTTGCAAATTACATTCTAGTATTTGTATGTGTCAAATCTCTTTATATCACATAATTAATAAAGACATATTTATTTATTGCCAAAACCACTCCAAAAGAGCCATTAAATACCTGAAAACATAATGAATATCTTTTGTTCATGACAATTAAATTAACACAACATGGTGTAAGAATCTCAAAAATCACACAATTACTCAATTTAATAAAGGTATTACAATCTATGATGCAAAGATAAAAGTGAAGTGTTAAATAAAGCAATTTAGGAATATAATTATAACAATTATATACAGAATTATAAATGTTAACAGTATGTTCTTGATCTATATATTATATATACATACCCCCCCCTCCACCCAATCAATCTTGTTAAAGAATAATACTCTTATTATTTTTGGACTATATGTCTTGTTAAATAATCATAATAAAAATGTTTAAGTTCAAACGCTTTCTGACAATTTCATTTTAAATAGTCTATAAAAAGGTGCAAAAGAACTTTTCAGTAATATAAACTGAATGTTTTTTTTGATTTCTTGTGTGACACTGAAAGATTATCGCTGCTATAAATGTTTTGTCAAATCTATAATGTATTTAATGGTGACTGTCACAATAGATTCCAATTGTTCATCATACATTTTAATCTGTTAGAATATCCTTTATCTACAGATTTAATTTTAAAATAATTTACAGGAATGCATTTATAGTATCTCATTCACAGAAAATATATATCATAGTAAGACACTAGTTATGTATTTTATTTTGGACTTTCAATTATACAACAAAATGCTTTATGTAAATGATGATAAATGGTCCATTCTGATGGTACGCTAATGGTATCATTAATATTAAGAAATACTCTTAGCCAGTGTGAATTTGTTATAAAGCTATGGTCACCAGCAGGCAAGGAAAAACCACCAACTAGATGCTACCGTTTAGGTCAAAGGAAGATCAGTCTTAAGTGCTGTCAATACTTATCTGCACAGGCTGAAAACATTGCAGTTTTACTCTCACTCCAACAAACTGTGTAACTCTAGTTCCACACTCAAATACAAATTAAGCACATTAAATCAATAATTTGCATGGTATCAAACTATTTTTTCTTCATCCCCTTGAATTTAAATTAGTGATTTTTACAGAAAAGTCATAATGATTTAAATCTTCTACTGGCCCACAGACAAACTCCAAATTTGTGATATATTGGCAGTTACCCTCAAAACTCTTCTAGAAAGGAGTAGTAAAATTCTGCTAATACTGAAACATTACATACAGATCACTGGACAGGAAATCCATGGCAACAACCAATATTTGTTACAGATCAGAACCTGGCATACTATACATCAACAGAAAGGTTTTGTTTTTGACTTAAATATCCTCAAGATCAAATGCGCAAATGTCAAACAAACAACAACAAAAAAAGAAAAGATTCTTCAATTAAATTTTTTAAGTGATTTTTAAAAAATACTCTCTTATTTTACAGTGATGGTGATGGTCACACCTGTCAATACTGGTCACTGGTTCTTTTCACAAGTAAGTTAGAGCTGTTAAATTTTAAGTTCCACAAAAAATGCTGACACCCCACTCCCACCTCCCTAATAAAAAAAAAAGTTTTAACCTCAAAATTTATGTTGAAATCTGATTGCATATTCTTAAAGAATATTCTTTTTTCACAGGAAGTTTGCACTAAAACCTCAAAAGTTTGCTGATGGGGGTGGGTGGGTGGTTGTTGGTGGTGGGGATCATGATTGATATTCAACAGACATTTAATATTTAACACCTAAACTTTGGGTAAGCAAAGCTTAATGCTTTCTTTATGAATATAAAAAAATCAAAAGTATTGCCATCTTTAATCAATTGTATCACTGGCAACTTGACATTAAATCTATCAAAAGTAATTCTAAAGGGTGTCACGCTTATCGAAATGTAAATTGGGCAAAAGTGGCTACTTGCAGCTGTCAAGAAAAACATTTGTCTTGAAAGCATCTTTGGAGATGATACTGTCCTATAAAATCAGTTTGCAGATAAAACCTGACCCAGACTGGTGAAAAGTCCCAATATCAAAATCGGTACATCATGACAGTTGACACCCCTTGTTTTGCATAACATGGTACTTAAGCCATATATCCATCCTTGTCATGGACAGATCCTCAACAGCATTATGCATGGCATATTGGGTACGCTTAAAGTTAAACAAGCTATGCCTCCCTGCTATGGACAGCTCTTAACAGTATACTGTAGGGCATGTAAAAAATGTTAACATCTTTGATGGACTAAGGAGTGGTGCCATGCCATCATCTAGAGCACAAGTCGGATTACACTAAAGAAACCTAAACTATTTGACCAATGTGATGGTGTCTATATACTGATTGCCATCAAAACTGCCAATGTAATGAACCAGATATAACTTTTGCTATTTTTCTTTTCACCCTAAAGCATTTCATTTTAAAATATTTTAATATTGTCCTTTTATTATTAATGTGTACACCACATACTTGCACATATTTTCATCTCTCTCAGCATTAATCTGTTATTATATTTTGATGTTGCTAAGGCATTTTATTCTTACTGCAGTATACTTAACAAACAAAACTTGACTATAAACATAAAATATGCTAAATTAGTAATCTCTACTTAATTATTACTTGCATTTTGGATCTGCAACTCATAACCATAGAAATAAAACTAAAATTATTTTCCTAGTAATTTCTCTATTTAAATTTTAATACAACATAAGTTAAAATCATTTAAAAAGATGAAGAAAAATGGAAATCCCCACAAAACGCACACGCAAACTACTTCTTCTTTCTCATATTTTGGCCCTAAACATTTCTAATTATTTCTCTAATCTAAATGCTTTCTACAATAAAATATAAAAAATAATAAATATACCTTTACACATTTCTTTTACATCTAGCATTAAAAATGGAATGAACTAAGCAAAGCACTCCCTCTTAAAACTGTGCTTGTCTCAAACAGTTTTACCAATAAACTCTTCAATTATAAATGTATCAGCTAATCATATAAAATTTACCACCCAATTAATGCTCACGAGTTTTCGAGTTGGTTTTTAGATCAGTTTAACATGTATGATACTAGTACCACAACTTCGAATTACAGTTTAACTCTTGCTACTGCATCAAGCTTTACCTCAACTAAAAAAAATAACCTATAATGTTGAAATAAACAATCAGTGATTTAAAACTCTAATACAGATGTCTAAGTTCAATTATAATCATCATTGGATACTTTTAAACCCATTTTCTTCCTTTGTTGCACGTATATGTTTGAGTATCTCATATTTATTTTAGTAGCAATATATATGGATGTGTAGTTCAATATAAATTTGTTTTTAATCTGTAAAGCTACAAGTACAATTAACAATAATGATTGTCCTCCTGACTGTTTTTATAGTTTCATATTTTCTGATTACAGTTGTGTATTTGAGTCAGATTAGGTTGTTTGGTCGGGTTTTAAGGGTGTCACATTCTCTCATTGTAGAGAGGTAGTCTGACATTAAAAATTAGTAACTTATGTACTAAGTGTTAAGTGTAATTTCTTCTCACAGATTTTTTAATTCCAGTCTTCTGCTTCTGTAGCTCAATTTTAGCCCTTAGCAAGCCAGATTAATCCTGATGTTAGCCAAGACATTGTTATCTCCAAGTGAATCAGCTCTGTTTACAATAAACATCTAACAGTATTACAAATAAATGAAATATTTAGGGGTACATGTTTCTTTCATAAGAAATGAACAGCAACATTTTGGAGAAGTTAAAAAAGAACTACATTAGTGTCAATTTTGTTACAATTTTTAATTGAGGCTCATACAGATGTGTCACATATAATGAACTTTGATGTGTAGTTTTATGTTTTTCATTCTTAGTCTTAGTGTTAAATAACAGTCTTGTGAAAGTTTTAAATATTATTATTACTAAAGTATCTTTGTATTACAAATGTGTACATTAGTAATAATGGTTAATGCTATTGCAGTTAATTTATAGCAGTTTTATTTTCTTAATCAGATTTGCAATCAAGTGTTGAAGCTAGATGATCATATCAGCTGAAGTTTAACTGTATAACGTTATATGTCCAATTTGAACTGTAAATGACCAATTTATAATTCTATATTGTAATAAATTCAATGCTGAATAAGATTTTGATATATGCCAATTATTCAGCAATGATTTCAGATATAAGCAAATACATTATAATTTACATCAGGTTGGCTGATCTCAACACATCTGATATAAATTACATATTATAAATATTACTGAAGGCACTGATAGTAATGAGTTGTTTTTTTTTTTAAATCCATCAATTTCAAATAATTAAAAATTAAATTATGGGTTGCTTTCCAGAGCTGGATACCATAAAATGATCTGACTTTAGAAAAAGTCCTATCTCTGTATGTTTAGTCAATGTTAAAATCAATACAGAAATGTAGAATTAGTTTAAATGCCAAAATAAAGTTTAAAGAGAAAACTAAGTTTATATGCGCATCCTGCCAAATGAAGTACAAGGACTGATTCTAAAATATCATGTAGAAGTATGACTTAATAAAATGTAATGCAGTTTGAAAAGACTTGTCTATGACTGATAAAACAAAAATTCAGTCAGTGAACCTGTATTTTTTGTCGTAACTACCAGCAATCTTTTTTCCTTGTTCAATCTGGTAACATCTAAAAGTGCACTACACAAAAAACTTATAAAGTCTGGCATAACAAAAAGATTTCATATTCAAATGGCATTTTTTTTGTTTGTTATTCCACATGGGAGATGGGTTAAAATTATAAGGGTTTTTAATTTTATTATGAACAAATAAGAAAATTTATTATTTTAATATTTTTATTGCAGAATATTGTGTTTCCTCTTTCTATTACACTGGACTGAATAAATTTCAGTTAAAAAAATTATATGATGTTATTCAAATGGAACTATTTTGTGCAACCATCTTGCAATGACAGTTCACTGTGTGTGGTTTCTATTTACTTTTAGAGCTATGCTGGAGTTTGGTCATTCATGACTTACTTAGGTGTGATTACTGATATCTATGGGCTATTTTTTCTTGTATTTGGTATAAACTGTGGTTTACAACAGCTTATGTCCACTATGATTAAACTTTACTGCGAGCTGAAACAGTGAAAGCCAAAAATGTTAAAAGTTCTGGGAAGTAATGATCACTATCTAAATTCTAAGTTCAAAATTGACTCAGTAATTAGAGGAAACCCAACAATCTGTGGGTGAAGGGTAAAAACTAAAATTAGGTTCTGAATCTTCCAATCAAACTAATCAATTTTAAATAAAAAATTTCTAACAATTTCCCCTTATCAAAATATAATCTTGATGCCTCCAAATAAGATCATACTGATTTATTAAGAAATTATGAAAGAATTTCCAAATAATCTGAACTTTTAGTATGATATGGGTATATGCATCAGTTTTACTTATCAATTTATATTTATCATTATGGCCAATTTAACAGTGAATTGATTAAAACAGATAATATTCAAATAATGATTGAGTGAAAGCAATACTGTAATAAATATAGTTATGTGCATATGGACTGTGAAGATTAGTTCATTATAATTATAGCTTTCCTATTTATAAAATACAAGACACAGTACCTGTTAACTTAAAACTGCTAACAAAAGTAACATTATAGAATTTGAGATCAATTAAAATGAAATTACAAAAATAAGCAGGGAGTCCTCCTATAGCGATGCTCCTGAAATGTATGTCAGATGTAATATAAATTACATTTTCTCAAATGCTTTATAGTGTAAGGAATATATTTTTAAACAATGAATACAATATTTCAAATTATCATTCAAATAATAAATGAGTAGTCTGACTACATAATAAAGAACAGTTTGACTTCAGTATAAATAAAGTGTTAAATAATATACTGAAAAAATTTAAAGAAAATAATATTTAATTTTTAATCTACTAAT
This sequence comes from Sinotaia quadrata, assembly GCA_028829895.1. Taxonomy (NCBI): domain Eukaryota; kingdom Metazoa; phylum Mollusca; class Gastropoda; order Architaenioglossa; family Viviparidae; genus Sinotaia; species Sinotaia quadrata. Next base: position 15,029,365 of record CM054180.1, on the reverse strand, counting down.
CAAATCTTATTATATTTCATCCATCATAACATTTCAAGTTTATAATTATTTTTTTTTTACACACATAAAGTTTAAAATTCTAAGTATTCTATAAAACTTAAAAGTTCAATTCTTTTCTTCTTAACTTTCCCTTGAGAAATTGTAACAACTGCTGATCTATTCAAGTTTAATAATATCATTGCTATGACCAATGATAAACTATCAAGTTTCATATAATATCCATATTATAGGCTGACAACAATTAACATTAGCGCCCAATGCTTTATTTTATTATAGTATTCATTTTAAGAATACACCCCAACAACTTTGGGTTTAATGATACTCCTAATTATACTAGTGATTAACCTGAGATACTCTACTAGTACTACAATAAACGAAAATAATAACCCTTACCTTTCTTTCACAATTTCCCTTTTTACTAATTGAACTTTAGGATGCTATAACGTACAAGTATGTTCTTAATCACAAATAAATTAACATAATAAAATAAACCAAAAACTATGACCCTGTTATCTTACATAAACACTGAGTAATACTTGGGTGATGCTTTTTTTAAATGAAATTTTGAGATTTATTGTCACTACAAGCAATCCATCACAAAATAAAATAAATGCTGGTATTGCAAAGAATGTATTTTGGCATATAGGTTTGGAGGTTATAATTTATAAATGTGTCATTAATGAGAAAATGCTGGTACCTAACTCATTATGATTATGATTCTATCAGATTAGTATGCATCTCCAGTAAAATATCATTCAAGCTTAATCATCTTTTGAAAAACAATTACTAATATTTCTACTCATCTCCATATGAATTTATAAGTTAATATTAATGTAATAGGCTAGCTGATGATTCTCTGCAGTCACTATATTTGTTTCATGAACTTGTTTTCATTTTGCAACATCAATTAATTTGACCATTTTTATGCATTTTGTAGATAAATTGGAATATTCAGAGTAAAATTTAAAATATGCCATAATTTATAGCACTGATGTAAATTATTGTAATGTCAAAGTGAATGTACTAATATAATGCAAACAATTTTGTGCAACATTATTCAAGATTCAATTTTTATTAAATAGTCTAGCATGCTGACAAAAGGAAAAAAAGAAACCATAGTGCAAGTGCCACGATAAAAATTGTTAACAGTCAAAAATGCAGACAAGAAAAATCAATAAAAGGCCAGATTACAAAACAGTAATTTATTTTGTTTAAACTTAATCATTACATTAACACTGAAATGAAACAATGACTGGGTTTAATTCCAACAAAAAAAAAAATTAAAAAGCAATTTAGTATTTATATCACTAGCTAATGCTAATGGTACTTTGTGTACTAACATTCAGAAGTAGAGCACTTATCACTAAAAGTCTAGAAATAATTACTAGACTACATACTTCTTGGGCATTTTTCTTTTTTATTAGGTCTTTATCAAAACAGTACATTGTAAATGTTTTCATTTCTCAAACAGATGTTCGGCAGTCTTTCATAGGCATTGTGAAAATGTAGTGCCATTTTAAAACTGAGAGCTCAACACAGCAATAGTGCATGACAAACACCACTTTAAATTTAGATCCAGATACAAAAATAGGCTACAAGTCTTTGCCTCAGAATATGTAATAAATTTTACAAGCAAAAGATTTCATTCATCATGTTGAATTATATACCAATTTTATGTTCTGAGTGGTGGTTATATGCATATAATCAATCTCTTGTTGTTAATAATATCTAATTATAGATCAAATATATACATGTACATCATAATTAAAGTTATTTTATCATATAAACATATATCTAATTTGTACACAACATACTTCTGAGTTGGTACAGGTGTGATCCTTCGTCGAAAACCGCCTCTTCTTCGTGGTGAAGCAAATGAGGTCTGGTGCTGCACAGAGATTGTACCGAGGTCTGAATAGCTAGCACTTTTTCTTATGCCACTGCCATTTTCCTCTGTGCGTAAGCCACGAGGTTGTGGATCCACATAGTAGCTAATCAACTCCTGAGCCTGGTCCTTGGTAATAACCAGTGTACTTTTTGAGTTATATGCCCTTCCATATTGAACCAAGAAATAACGCTGCATGTCTGAGCAGTTCAGAACTGGGATGTTCATTAACTGGCAGCGTTTCTTTAAGATGCCAGTGTCCTTGGCTGGAAGAATCTGCTTGTGGATATCTACCAAGCGTACATAGGGCAGATTATTGATGATAATAGCAGGGATATCATTCCAGTAAATTGTGACCGTCACAATCCATGGTGTATCATTGTCACCTAGAGAAGTCTTAACTACTGATGTTCCTGCTACCTGAACACTATCACATGCTGGTGGAACAGTAACTTCTGGAAATAAATCTGTCTTGAAATCTCCTTTGAGAAATTCTAAAGTCTTATCCAAAAATGGCATAGCAATGCTAGAAGGAGGCATACAAGTGTCAAAAATAGCTTTTGGTCCATCTTCAGCTGTCTTGGTCTCTTGTTTCAATGAAGATACCAAGCCACTATCAAAATTTTCAGATTTAACCCCTGAAGTGAGAACAGCACTTTCACCTGGGCTGTTAACACATGTGCTGCTGGTAGGTGCTGGAAGTATTGTCTCCAATAAGTCCTTTTCTGTTGTAGTGCCTGCCAGAGTGTCTACAGATGTAGATCTGACGGGTACAGTGTCTCCACTCGTCAGAAAGTCAAATGCATGACCAGTTGTTAATTTTGCATCTCCAGGGTGGTCTAAAGGATAAGTGGGAACTTCCACATCTTTCACCACACTCAGAAGTAGATCCACTTGATCTGGAGTTAGATTCATGTTTTCTCCCATAAACCCTACTCCTTCACAAACAGTATGTTCTTCTAGTAGACTCATGTGGTCACCAAGGTCACTGGTTTGGGATGGTAAAGGTGATCCCAAATTATCACTCTCCATGCTTAGGATGGTGTTGACAATCTTGCTGTCCACATCAGCCATGATATCTTGTGGATGCAAATTTGAATTCGAACTGCTGCTGTTCTTTTTGAATGCTGTCCTGCCACCATTTTTTATATCTTCTATGTCAGCATCAGACAGATGCGGGACAACAATGTCTCCAGGTTTTGGAGCTGGGACAATAATTTTGTCTGCATGATGTACAGAACCATTGTCAGTGACCTTTCTGCGTCGATTTCGAGAAGTCTTACTAAGATAGTACACATACTGGTCCTGAAATTTTCCAGTTATTTTCATCTTTGTGCCTGTTTCTGGGTCAATATCTGTTTCTATTTGCTTCTCAATACGTTTTCTAGGTCTACCGACAGGGTTTGGTCTCACACTGCCATGCTCAGACAACATCTGCAATTTCAACTGTCGTATATCATTAGGCAAAGAAAAACGATTGTCTTGCCTAAGCAGTTCTCTTTTAAGATATTTTCCTTTGCTTTTCATCTTAATATCTCCTTCCATCTCTGACAGCCCCAAATTGTTCTTCCGTTTAGTGTACTTTCGTTTTCCAAACTTTACAGGCCGCAAGTCCCCCAATGGCTTTCCAAACACAGATTCAGAAGTGTCCTTTGAACAATAATCATGATCATGGAATACTGGATGGTTCCAAACCACAAGTGTATTGCCAGGTAAGGATTCAGACCCATGGGAACTGCTTAGATACTTGTCTTCAGTGGCAGAAGAATCTAGATCGTCTTGCATTTCTGAACCTGCATCTGAACGATCCCACTCAATGCAAGGGGACTGCAACAGTGGAAAAGGTGAACCTGGTGATGTCAATGCTGGCGACAATATTGATGGTCTGGCAAGCGAGTCTGCTGGTATCCTAATGTTCAATTTTTCTTTGCCATCAACAACAGAAGAATCTTTATCTAGTTCCAAGTTTGAGCTACTGAAAGATGCGTATGTTCCAATTTTAAATTTACCACATTTTGGAGTAACCCCAGCGCAGCCACTCGAGTCAATAGGGCTGTAAAATTTAACTGGCTCAATGCCTAAGCTGTGCTCATCTCCAGATGTAAAATTTTCTCCTGCAGATGGTTTCTGAAGATGACTGGCAGAATTCCTGTTCTGATTTCCTTGAACAAGAATAGAATAAAAATGTCCAGGAGTGCCTGATACCTCAGACATGGAGGAGTCATTGGACAGAGACTCAACTGAGGGAGTAGGAGACAAAAGAAATCCTTTATCTGAAGGTACATTTTCCATGTCATGTATACTGGATGTTGGAGTACCAGGCAAACCATAACGAAGGTATGTGCTATCTACAGATAAACTTCTTGGTCTGCGCTCCATGTCTTCTGCTGAGCAATGTTCATCAGCAGACTCGAATGCATCGGCACTGTCATCTGTTACATCTGTACTTGGCCCATGTGTAGCTTTTAAACAGTTAATGGCATAACAGTGGTCAGACAGAACTTTTCCTGCAGCTGAACCAAAATCATGTAAACCTGATGCTGGATTCAGACAGTCTGTATAATTTCCTTCACACACAGATACATTAGAGTTTATACCACCAATCTCTTTGTTCCCTGAGTTGCTATAAATGTCTGTGTTAAAAATGTTTGGGAAATTAGTTTTGCTATCGGTATTACTACCATGATCTTCAAGCTTCTCAAGCAAAGGAGCCTGAAGTTCAGACGATATAGAAGGCAGTTTCAAATTCTCATCACAGCTGTTGCATGGATCACCATCTGGCTCAAATACAGGATCTAATATTCTTGCTTCCACTGGAGATTTAAGATCACTATGTTCTGTTTTCAATGTAGGTGTTTGTGTTACAGCTCTGATACAGTTCAAACAATGGTTTTTCTCTACAAAAGAGTGTGAAAGAGCTGGCAATTCACCACTCTGTAAAGTTTCATCCAGTAAGCAAGATGACTGATGGGATTTTAACACTGCAGAGTCAGAGGTAATTTGTAATTCACATTCACTGTTGCCTTCTGATGGATGATTCTTGTTCACAATGTTGTTCAAATCCTTGGCAGGAGCCGCTGAACCATCAGTTGCTGACTCGGTTGTTTGTGTGATACTAGCCTTTGGTGCTGCCAAACAATCCTTGGTGTCTGGGGTAACTTCCCCTTCATCCCTAGCAAAGGACTCTTGTACAGGACATTCAGTAAGAGGCAAAGTTTTTTCTTTCGACAAATCAGACATTTCACTTATTATTTCTTTAAACTCGCCACTGTTTATTATTAAGTCTTCTCGGTTTTTGTTTATCTCTAAAACAATTTTTGAACTTTGACAAAGACTTTCTGGTGCATTCAACTTTGTGTCTGACGGTTGCAACTTTTTGGCCACAATACCATTGGCTGCAATAAAAGCTGCACATTTTGAAAACTTTTTCTTGTTCTTGCCAGTTTTTACAGAGCCCATACTGACTGAATCTTTTATACCAGGTTCAGTGCAATCAGCTTCAGAACAAGGATTCACATCCAAATGATTGCTAAGGTGCAACTTGTCACTAGTTTCATCTGCTTCTTCATCATCCTCTTCCTCCAAGGAGTCATCAGGTTGAAGATGCTGGGGATCTGGAGTGTCCTGCTGAACTGACTTAGAACTATTATCCCTGAGAGCAGTAGAAGCCAGCAGGTCGAGAGGGTTGAAATCCATGGCCACAAGCTCGCCTTCCCTGAGTCAACATGAGGCTTTCGGAAACGTGTCTTCTACGAAAACTGCAAAATCAAACAACACTCATTAACTACATTAAGTATAAAAAAAATAATGATTTAAAATATATATCAAAGTCTACTATTCTAATTTACACATGGTTATTCTGAAAAAATAAACTTATAAAAGAATTAATACTATATGAATAATTGTTACTGAGATTTATCATTTATAATAAGTAGAGTAAATCCATTATTATTACTAAAGATTTTTTTTTCAATACCAAAGTTTCACAGAACAACACGATTATTTACAAATGATTTGTATTTTATGTTACTGATAAGATTGGACTGTTACACAATGTATTGACAATGTGTCTAATAGAAATTCAATACACAAGTAAATTATAAATGAGGGAGAGCAAATTGATGCAATTGTGAAACTTAAAAATTATAAAGAATAATAAAAGAAATGCTGCAAGATGCCAACCATGGCAGATTTTCCTCAGCAGGATAAAATTATCCTTGCACTTCTGCTGCACCCTAGCTAAAGAAAACAGCTACAGAACTTAAAGATAAGAAAGCATTATGTATACAAGCAGAATGAAGATATATATATATATATACATGTATATATGCAAGTTTACTTAATATTGGGTTGGGTGGTGGGAGAATGTGAACTTGGCTGGACACTTAATTTAGCTAATTTTTATATTTCTTCTTATTTATTATGAATTGGTTCATATAATTTCACTAAATGCCTTGTTTTTCAGGAAGTAATCTTGACCCACAACAAGCACATATTACATTACTATTACAATAATTTCTAAAATTAAGAAATGCTTAAACTTCTTTTTAAACAATATTGATTAATTAAACAAGTATATTTGCAGATGTGATACTGTGTTAATATTTTGTAATAATGATGCTATAACTAATGAAAAGTTTTAATATTATTAAAATGTAAATTGACTAATTTTCCATTATACCATAATAAGAAAATAACTATTGATGTGAGTTTTTAAGTATAAGAATTTAATATGAATATTGACAATTCAACAATTAATTAATTCATCATTTCATGTATTTGTGTATACCAGGGGTGCACAAACGTTTTAGGCCAGAGGGCCAAATTTCCAATTGATAGTGCTTGGAGGGCAGCCACATGGATGGATCAGTAGAAAAAATAACACAAATAAAGAAATAATGTGCTTTACATTCGTAATAATGGTAACATTCTAAAGTCTTCCGGGGGTCGTATAGAGCCCTGTCTCGGGCCACATGCAGCCCGTGGGCCACAGTTTGTGCACCCCTGGTATATACACATATGTAGATTTTTCTTTAAAGTTTGAACAATCTGATTAAAATGACATTTAAAATTAAAGAAGCAGTCATACAATATTTTTTTAAGCATATCATTAAGCAATATCATTTTAGAAAAATATGTATCAAATATTTTATACAAAATGTGTGAATATAAATGCAAAAGTTGTAACAATAAAAAATAAACCATTACATACAACTGAACAATTAATACTTAGTTATAAAGATCTTTTAAACTTCAAATAAACACAATTCATGTAAAATTTAACTTATATAATTACTTGTGCATATTTGGTTGAATCAGAAAATTGTAAAAGTGTGTGCATGTGTGTGTGTAGTTCTTCATGCTTGCGAGGTGGAAATGAATCAAATGAAATTTTACTGGCTGTCACTCATTATTTCGAAAATAAAGCCAAAATATAAAGATATGAGATGGGAACACCCCCAAATCATACCAAAAATATAACAAACAAAACAAAAAAAAACAAAGTAAAAGAATGCAACACATAAAAACAACTTCCCTTTAAGTTTAATACAACCCCAAAAATTAACTGTCCATAAAAATCAATAAACCATTCAGATATTCAAACACACATATTGACATAATGCTTATATTTTTATTATGCATTAAACTATTATTACCTCTAGTATTTTTAGTAAATTAATACTGTTATGCTGCATGCTAGTAATTTAGCCAAAAATTACCTTTGTATTTGTGTTATGATCGCATACTGAGCAGATTTCAATTTTATTATGTAAGTTTATTTCAAAGGAGATTTTACAACAATGACATATCACATCCAGAGCTGTAATATGTGATAATAGTGTGTGTGTGTGTGTGAGAGAGAGAGAGAGAGAGAGAGAGAGAGAGAGAGAGAGAGAGAGAGAGAGAGAGTGCATGCATATGTTTAACTTACAGATGGAAGCATTCATAAAACAAATCATATTCATAAATAAAAAATAAAAAAATGTCCAAATTTCTATAGTTTATGAAAAAATATCAAAGATAATACTTAAAAAATAAAAATAATTGGATCAATTCTGAAGATGACCTTTGATTATTTATGATGTGTGACAATACACTATTAAAGTATTATTATATATATATTAAATTATTTTAAAATTTAAATAAAATAATAATTTATCTTTAAGACTAAATTAAAATAGTTTAGAACAATGGACACTAACACTGTAACAGTCACAATCTAACACTGAGATGTGTACACTGTCTTAGATATTAAGCATTTGTATCCATTTCAGTTAGGGTTTATGCAAGCACTGAAGCAGTCTATATTTTATTCCATAAAGAGATTTATATATATATAGAAATTGCTTGTAAACACAGCTCAGCATCAGGACTTTCATAAAGTTAACAGTTTAACACCTTTAAATGTACACACTTGCACATGATAAAAGCCCAGATTTCTCTACAACAAACTATATCTGTTGCACTGGCTTTCAAATAACACAATATTTTGTCCACCATTTATGTTAACACAATTCTTAGCTATAATTGCATCAAATCCTCTAACAATCATAATATGATAAAGGTGCAACCAGGATGATTTAATTTCCAACTAAATAATGAAATTTCCCAGAAACTGAGAAAGGGCTAGGGTGAAAAACCACTCTCGACACATAAAACTATAATAAATGCCACAATCTGTAATAGTATAAATGCAAGTTATCATTATGTAAATAATTACATTTTAATAAAAGAACATTTAGAGTTAACATTAAAACTAGAGCAGAGTAGAGATCTTCTGGACAGCTAACAGTAGTTGGGAAAAACTATAATTTGGCAACAAGATTTTATATTTATTGCTAATAATGCTAAATAAATTAAATATGAACAGAGTGCAATCCCATAAATATAAACAAATTAAACAGTTTGATGTTAAGATTATACCAGTGCTCAGTATAGTTTTTAATTTATATATGGGAACAAATTCAAATAGGTTTCTGTATTTAATATTGTTACTGAGATGCTGCTGTTAAAAAAAATATAACACACATAAATAACAAATTATTAAAAAATCAAGCATAAATAAATCAGATAAATGTATTAACACATAGGCCCTAAATGAAAAGCTATATGAACCAACAGTAGGACTCACAAAAAAGTAATTCTGTTTATTTCTTGCTCATTGGTTTAGCTCATGCATTGCCAAGTGTTTTACCAAGATTTAAACAAGAATTTTTATAATAACGTTGTAGCTATACGTGTAGTATTTTTACAAAATATTTTGCGACAGGAAAACATATCACAGATCTGTTTATATAATAGTAAACTACACAAAAATTAAAGATACAGACTAAAATGTGTGTGAACCAGAGTTTGTTAATGTGACATCATGGCACTTTCGCAACTAATATATGATCCACCTCTCTCCTTTGTCAGCTAGAATTTTAGTAAAGTGGAGGCACAGATATGTTACTTTCAATTGAGAAGATCTAATGTTTTCAAACTAGTGTCAATGAATTTTTGAAACTGCTCTTATATAAGCCCTTGTGAGCAGTTATTAATTAACACTTATCAACATCCAGTTATGATATCTATCTGTTTACAACTCAAATTGAAGGATTTTTTTGTATTCAACTATCAACGATACAATTTCATTTTTTTTTTAAATGTCTGTTTTATTAAAATATACATAGAGGGGTGATTTTTTATAATCTCTGTGTGTCAGACAATGGTCACACATTGATCCTAGATAGTTTATCCCCACAAAAAGCAAACTGGTTTATTAACTACGTTGTGGTGGATCACAAATGACAGCCATTTAATTAATCATAATGGGTAGCGCCAATAGCAACAGCCTCAAATATGCATTAATTATTTAGTTTTTGTGAGGCTATACCCCATCATTGTATCTTTTTAGAGTTGGTAACAGGCTAAATTATTGTTAGGATTAATTTCACTTTTAAAAATTGGCCAAGACTTTGAGGGACCATGTTTCAGAATACATAATAGTTAATACTACTGTTTTTATTTCAACATGCCATTAGGTTTCAATCAGCCCTCTACCCTTATTTTTCAATAATCACAAATTTTAAAACATAAGACATTAATAAGTGCATTTTTGATTTTAACTACAAATGTTGGCTAATTTTAAATTGTTATTTCATTATAATTACTTAAACAAGTCAAGTCAAATGGAACTCAAAATAAGCAAAAAAGCATTAATATCATTCATTTTCAGTGTGGGCTCAAAGTGCCATTGCTCAATTTGTGTTTGAGAATCAATAACTCAAAAATTAAAAAAGCTATTGCCTCAGAAAAAAAATCAGGCTTCATGTCAGCATTGGATACATGAGGTATGCAAAATTTTAGCTCTGACAGATAATCAGGTTTTACTCTAGTCTAGGGTGATGCAAAACTGGCAAAACGTAGAATGTGTAAAAAGCTTTTTTCCCCCATTTTTGAAAATTGCATTAAAAAAAAAAAAGATAGATTAAGCAACCATTTTTTTTTATAAACTGACTTCTTTTACCATGATAGTTTTATGGTGTTTTCATTCATTTCCAAAAACTTTGAAAAAAATAGCTGGTTCTACCTACCTATTATCATATCACTTAACTCCATTTCTTCTATAAGATTAAGAATAGTTCTCTGATTTATTTTTTATACTGACTGCGCTGAACGATGTGTTAGAAATATTGAAATTATCTGAAAGTTGGTTCATGCAATATTAATGTCAAATAATCTTTTCGTGTCATATAATATGTATATCAATTGTTGATTTAATAAATTTATTGTTAAATTTATTAACCTTCTAAGTTCTTGAAGACTTGTACATATTATTAAACAATATGTTAGAGTAATATTGGGTGGATTTGGTCTTGTTAAATATAAATAAAGATGGACATATTACTCCTTTAGTAAGAAGTTTCCACTTGCAAAAATATCATATGACAGTAAAATATCTGTCTTATTGTTGTGGAAGAGAGAAGAATTTTACTACACCCATATAATCCGCCAAGTGAGAGATGAGTGATGTCTCCTGGGAGAATTATTAATAAACATAAATTAAGATTTCTCCATCACTTGTAATTAGTTATGGATGATTAATAATAACAATACCAGTCACACATTCATTAGAAGAAGAAATTTTGCCATCCCCTAACAGCAGAAATCAGAGTTCAATCTAATAAAACTGCACCGTACAGTGAAGTGAATGTGCAAATCACATTTGTACTTACTAAATCTATTTTTAAAAGTATTTGGTTACATTCATATTCAAATTCTATTAAAAAACAAATTATTTAAGGGCGGTTAAAAAAACAAATTATTATTCTCTTAAAATGATTTAGACAGAATTAGTTGCTTTATCACAAGACAGGATATAATTATACTTAGCTAAAGTAATACTTTATTTAATCTAATTTATTAATTATTTTTAATAAGGCTTTCCTTATTAAATGTCCAGTCAGTTTCAGTTTCCATGACGTTCCATCACCAATTCATTCTTTTTTATTAGCAGTTTAGTGAAGAAACATAAGGGCTGTACTTAAAAAAAAAAATTAAATGACACTATGAACAGATTTTTGAAAATGTTAAGTTATAGTAATTCAAAGTAGACAATTTAATAATTGAAATTTATTGACTAAACTTTAAACAGTCTGAAACTTGGCCTCAATGAACTATTCACTAGCAGTAGCACACCCCATTCACTCTTATGTAACTTGTTAGCACTTTATTTCGTAATCAAAGAAACCCCCAAAATTTGAAAAATTATGACCAGAAAGCAGGTCTAACAAAAAATTTGTTTATTGGTCCTAATTGAAAATGGTGAACATTTGATAAGATAGAGTGAGCAAAAATGATAATTTAACATTGTAAATATATTCATTGGCACAATTTTTAGACATAACAATTGTTGATAATAAAATATATTCAATGGCAAAAGATTTTAAATTAGTGGCTTGACACATTAAAATATATTTTGTAAAATGAACTATGGCGTCAAAACAAAAAGGTTAAAAAAAGCTATTATAGATTTAATGATAAAACAGATGTTCATATTTAAAATAAACTATTAAAGTATTATGTAAAATGTAATGTGGCAATCGCAAAAAGAAATTAAAATAAAATAGAACAAGGCTATATTAAATGATAAGCATGTAGACTATTATGTATAAACAAAGGGGCCAGAGAGAGGACTCTATGCAGCCCCTGGAGGACTTTTAGATGTTACCATTATTACGAATATAAAGCACATTATTTCATTATTTGTGTTTTTTTTCTACTGAGCCATCCATTGGCGGCCGTCCACGCACTATCATTTGGAAATTTGCACCCCTGTTATACAAGAATATCACTCACAGCACACTAATACCACTATAATCGTCAGTGATAAATTCTAATTCTAGTTTCTAGCATTAAAACACAAAAACTGGTATTAGTACTTCTACATACAAATCAAATAAAACTAATAATATATTGAAATAAAAAGTTCACATACATTATATATTAAAAATGTGTATAAACGTGGTTATAATACTTCTTAAACTAATTTAGTAACCATCCATTTACACAAACACAAGAATATAACACACTAATGGCAATTTTAAAAAAAAGTGTTTTTTTAAAATTTTAAAATAATTATCCCCATAGTATAGAAGAGAAACAATATTGAAAGGAGATATATTTAGTACAGAATATATTTACAAAGTACATCTTCCTTCTTTATACAAATGACAACCCTCGAAAATCACACTTGCAAGCTCGCAATTTACGATTGGAAAAGTGTTTGCAAGCTCAAAATAACTAGTACTGTAGTAGCATGAGATGACATTTTTTTCACAAAAAAATCATGATTCTATCTACTTTTTAAGAAAATAATTTAATGGCAACCAATTTGACAAGCTTTACAGATTACTTGTTGAGTGGTAACTGCTGGAGAACAGAATTAGAGTAACAATAATAATGTACTTATGCGTCTTTGAATGCATGCCATGTGAGGGCAAGACATGCATTTTTAAGTCATATTCGGCACAGATTCCCATCCCTTTTGCCAGTTTTGGTTTGTTGAGATCATCTGTACTGAAGTAAATCAGTAATATGTGGTGGATCAGATCTGATTCAGGAGTTGCATCAGACGGCAGACATGGGTATCAACTATCATATGTTTTTTTGTGTTAGTTTCCACAGGCTTTAGGTTCATTCTTTTTCATTTCATTTGTTTTAATCTTCAGTATCTTTTATTCATCTACTTCTATAAGTATAACTAGTTAAAAACCAACCCAACTCCCCACTGCTTGTTAGTAAGCTGTCATAACAAATTTGCGTCATTCATGGCTAAAATTTTAGAGGGTTGCAAATGAAACAAAAATTCTCTTCTAAATTTCTTTCAAAATAATGCTAATCTGCCTTAACTGTACTACTACTAGTGTATGGTGGAACTAACTTAACTCAAAACGCTTGGAGGCAGAGAAAAAAACCCAAAGGTTCCAAATGGAAAATGGCAAGCTATATTCTAACATATTACTATTATAAGCAGGATTTAGTGGGTGGGTTTAAGGATGTTAACTTCTTTAGATCAACCACAGCAATTTTTTTTTTTAAATAAAAAACAACCCACGGTGCAACCAAAAAAAAAAAAAAATTCTTCCCCCAATGTGACCATTGGATAGATAGAAAATAGATATATCTGCCAATACCAAAAAAAATCATGCAGTAATCCAAGCTTTTACTGTAAAGAAAATGTTAATAAATATACAGGTATTTTTTACAGAAAGGCTGAAGGACTGGAGAAAAAAAAGTTTTGAAAAATAGATGTAACTTGTTTTTAGTGAAATTGCTTAGTGATATGTAAATAACTTATTCTAAAACTAAAAGCTGACAAGGAAAGTTCCTCTGTCAATAAACATTAATCTATGTATCAAAAACAGAAGTAAAATCCAGTTAATGTATGCTGTCTCACACAAGTCAGAGCCAACTAGCAAGATAATAATGACACTTTCTGTTTCATTACGTGTAACAGGAATGGTATTTGTGTCATGTCATTTGAAATGTTAATTGACTATTGATATAATGTTGCATAGTTAATTATTATAAACCTATTTTGCATTTTATGGCTATACTGTAACAGACCTGAAAATGTAGGCAATAAAACACTCATTGTTACTATTTGTAATAACATAATTTCCACATCTTTTTAGCTTCCAATTTTGTTTTCATTAAAAAAAATAATAAAATGAATTTATTATGACATAATCAGCATTCTTTAATTAAGCACTAAACAATCTGCTAAAATGCTCACTTTCAGAATCTAAAAGGTTCATGTTCCATCATTAGTTATTTACATTACTTAGTAGTTATTTACTACACATAATGCTGACATCAGTATTGTGATAATATATTAACAGAAAAACAGAAAAAAGTATTCTACCTTAATGCTGGGGAAATTAAAGTTTATTGCTTATAGTCCAAATCCTTGACTATAAAAATGCAATCTACTTCACGTCATCAGACTGTGAAGTGACTTTTGACATTTTAATTAATTCAATAGTGCACCTTCCTCACACTAGTGCCTCTGTTGTGAACATATATATAGTGTATCCTCAGAATGTAACTGTTCATTTTTTAAATTATTTGCTTTTGTAAATCCTAAGCAATCTTTTAAGACAGTAGAGTTATATATAAAAAGCCATTTTTAATTACATGTGGGACATAACCAGAAATGTTTCATTTTGCACAAAAAAAACATTCTTTTTGGTCACTCTGAGTCTGAATAAAGTAATTCAGAATGATGAAGAATGAGAAGAGTTTCAGTTTGGATGTAGATCATTTAGTTTGCTAAAGTTTAAACAGTATACTTAAGTGATGGCAAACTCAATAAATGATTAAATCTGTTTATACAAATTATAGTCATCTGGAGCATTCAGTATGCAAAGTTGATGTTAAGTGTAAATTGTGATCAAATTCAGTTATACTTGGCTTTTTGTACCCTAGTAATTAAGGTAAAAATTTTGATGATAGGTACTATCATGTGGGTATCGTGGTTATTCTAGTCATATGTGGGCAGCTACATAGGTAGAATGATTTCATATTATCAATTAAAACATTTTATGACAGCACACAATTATGGAGCAATTGCTTATATTTGTAAGATATTACTATTACAGTATTAGTGCTTGCTTCTCATTGCACACGTCACATCCACCTACATCTACACTTTAAAAAGCACTGAGAGTTAGTGAGTACAAGTGTCAATGATTGGAGTTGTTAACCCATTCTAACACAAGAGGTGCCTCCCTAAACATATGGTCACCAATTCTGCTTTAAGAAACTAAAATTTAAACAAATAGAAATAATTTTACTCTCTTGAAGTATAGTCATAAATAATACAGTTTTAATTTGCAAATAACCTTCCCCTAATAAATAAATTATATGCAAATAACAAGGAAGTATGACTGTTAGTGTTACTGTTATTAATGTTACAACAAGTAAAAATTGTATTGTGATTAATCAGTAATGCTGTTCAGCAATAAAGTGAATCATAAGACTGTCAATGTTAAAAGTAAAACAGATATTCCAAGGAAAAGGTTAAAATAAAGAATTTATTTCATTATAAATGACTAAATGCTATGTTTCTGAATAAATTTATAATTGTATCATGATTTTTCATAAGCAGTTTCAATGTTCAAGGAGTTGTATATATCTGGTCACTGGGTATGAAAGTCCACTTAATGATTAAATATGTCAAATTTAGTCAAAAGCACCACTATATGAATAGAAGATTATACCTTTTAAAACTAAATATATTATTTAGACCATTTCTCTCTGCAAACTCTCAACATTAATTACTAAATAAATACTTGCAAAAGTTTTGATAAATAAATCATAAAAAAAAAATTGGCATATAGCCTACCTTACTTTGCTTACATAGCTAAATCTATAAACCAGAAAGGAATCCATAGTCAGTTTCAACATGTAGTCACACCATATATGTTGAAACAAAACTAGATAAAAGAAAGTTTTTTAAAAAAAAATTATTTCTAATTACTCTTAAAATATACGCACAAAATATCTGTTAAACTAATCATTCATAATCTCAATTTTAAATAAAAAGTAAATTTGCACAGTATTATAATTTCCAATTAAAAAAAAATAGTAAAAATGCATATCATAACTTCTCTTTTTAAAGAAAATACTAAAAAATATATATATAGATAAATAAATTTTGTTGAATGTCAATTTCCAACCTGCACTGATTGCAAGCAAATAATGCCTTCATCCTATGCAGTAATCAAACCGACTAAACCAAAACTCTATTTTTGTGCCAGCACTTAACCATTTAAAAATAAAACACAAGTACAAAGTACTGAAATTCTCTTCCTATAATAAAATAAATACTGAAGATATTATATAAATGATTATCCAACAAATAATGTTAAAAAAATAATTTCAAATTGGATTGTTGTACATGTATTATACTTCTGATACTTTATGTAATGAGCAAACTTGTAATGTGCTGTTGTTTAATAAAAAACAAAAACAAACTGTTGACACAATTCAGCATCTACTATTAATAAATAATTATGGCCTTTTGAAAATTGCTTTAATTCTTAAAACTCTATTTTAAATAAATGAAATGAATATAACTGTAGTAATCAGATGGTTGAAAAAGCAGTTTAAAATGTTAACTCGTTTTAAATTTTCCATTTTCAAATTAACAGTGGGCCTAAACTGTGGAGTACCACACTATATGCACACGGCCATTTTGTTAACAAATGAAAACTTAGATTTCAGAAATCAACTTTTCTAACAGTATACTTCATTAAATACATGTTCTAAATAATTTATACTGCCAACAACAATTAATGTTAACAATTGATTTTCTAAGGGAGACTACTCTATCAGCAAGTGCAATTCTTCAAAGTAATGACAATACAAATTCCTCATACAAAGATTCGTTTTCAGGGAAAGTTTAAATTACATATACAACGGTATTATTAACGAAAGATAAAAAAAAATCATTAAAAATAATAAATTATTACTATTAGAAAGATAAAGCAATTCTGATTATATAAATAACTTTTTAAAAAATAAATCTTGGAATTTAAAATTATTCTATAGGCCTAATGGTTCTGACTGAAAAGTAAACAAGTGCAACTTGTCACAAGATATAACTGATACAACCCCAATGATGTGCTATGAACAACAAAAACAAATGTAAAGCGTTCTCTTCCAAGTTATAGGCCTTTATATAAGAATTAAACATATTTTTTTTAATTTAACAAAAATGCCCTATTGTGCATTGAGTGGGTAAGGAAGAAACAGAAATGCTAGGGAATTTATAAATTATAAAACTAAATAGTTTCAGACCTTTAAATTTTCAGTAAATATTTTTGCTCTATTATATAGGCCCCTACATAAATTAAAAATATTAAACAAAACAACAGTGTTTTATTGCAGTATGAAATCTTAAAATAGCATATAATGTGAGAAAAAAAAGCTGAGTAAGCAAGATGGTTTCACTTTTGATCATCATAGTAATCATACTGTGACCTACTGATGAGTACAACCAACAAAGGGTAGAAGTCAAGGGAAATTTAACCATTAAAATTTATAACCAATTCGGTTCTATCAAATAAATTTTAAAAAGTATTTATACTAATCAATATTTTTTTAATCTACTGCACCAATTTAAATTAAAGCATTTAAAAAATATTAATTTGTATATTTTTGAAGTTCCACAGCTCTGTACACAAAAGAAGCACAATGTCATAACACAACACTAGAAAAAATATAGCTCTCGAATAACAAAAAAGGAAAACAGACTATAGTGGAGATAAGCTCACAGCTGCCTTTCTATCTTTTTATGTAGTGAAGTAAATGCCAAAAACCGCATGTGCAGGCTTCAACTTGGTAGGTTATAGTTGGTAGAGGGATTAAATAGATGAGTGGTAGTAAATACAAAATAGTGGGTGGTCGTGATATATGTAGGAATATGACAGACACTAATATGATAACAAATACTGATTCTTTTTCTTCCTAAACACACACACACACACACATACTCTAGGCCTACATTTTAAGTTTTAGAGAGAGGTCAGAAAGAACATGACGGCGAGAAAAATAAAGTATAATCACACCAAATGTATAAACGGTATTCACTCAGCCGATGATTGTATCCAACTGACGAACAAATGGGTACGGTTTGTACATAAAATATATACATGGTGTAAATCCAAGACTGCTAGGTAATTTTTACTGTTTACATATCCACAGGCAGTAAACAAACTGGCCCCATGCTCATATAATCCAGTGAGCAGCGACTGACGGGCTCTTACTTTTCACTCCTTTCCATTAGTATTCCATCACTTGAATGATCAGCAAGCGAAACAATGGACTGCTCTAAGCCCATGGGCGATACGATGCTAGCGCAGGCATGACATCCACTGAATACAAACAAAAGCATGTGGCCTAGATTTTGCCGCCATTTCCGCCACTTACAACTGAAATGACTGCGAAGAACACTCCACCACATGCACACTGTGTTCAACGTTATGAATAAAACGCACGATACATCCACGAATACTCACAAAAATTGCCAAAATGAGATCGATTAGTAATCCACACTGATGTTTCGAGACCCCAAACGCAGCACAACTGGTCTCATCCCCAAATCTTTTTTAGTATCGTCCACCTCGTAGTGCGGTCGCAGGTGGAATGCTCTGTGGCAGATCACGAGACGCTGCGCGTCGCTAAAAATAAGCCAGCGAAGCAGACGGACGACGTGAGCGCCATCTATCAAGGGCGCGCGCTGTGTCTGTGTTCAGGAAACACTATGCCCTTTATTTATACCCAGAGTTACGATAAGGAGATTCCATAATTAAAAAACGTTCGCTTATTATTTACTAAATGTGCCTTATGTCAATTAATGCAATCAAAACGATTACTCTAAGAGATAAAATATTATCAGCACACACATATTAATTAAGTAATTTGCTATTTAAGTTAGTAGAGATCTGACAGCTATTTGATTGAAAATTTACATGAACGGTAAAGATGATGGGGAAGCAAAGATATTGATAGAGTGAGCCCGAATACTTCTTACGTTGGAGAACTGTAAAATTTGAACAAATTAAATTCGGTGAGGAAGAGTGAAGAGAGATATGTTCTAGAGCCTAGAATGTGAAGGGAGCAGATAAGTATTCGGACAATTATGCATAAGTGTTTTGATCCAGTTACTATGATGAATGTGCTATGGCGTACCACACACTTTTATACTTGCCTAGTTTTGTCATCAATCATATATGTAAGACTATTTTTGTCATTTTGTTTTTGTTTTAAGAAAGGCATTTCTAAAGAAACTAATTAATTATAACAAATATGGCAAATATTAACTGTATAATAAATCAATGTTATAACTAATGCTCACTACTTTACGATTGTAGGACGTGGTAGTGTGGTTATATTCATCATCGTCGACATCATCATATCACCATCATCGACACATACTCGCTACCAAAGCCATGAATCATGTTGTACTATTATTAAGCAATAGTGAACAGTAGTAAAATAAGAAGTTACAAGTGAGTTTATAATGATTTTTGATAACCCCCCCCCCCCCCATGAAGTCCAACATTTTACCTAGTACGTGTGTAACCGTCCAAGTATTCCGCTGGGGTGTTTCCAAGTGCTCAGTATGTTTTACTACTTTCTTCACAGTTAGGTCTTCTACGACTACGTTTACGATCGTCGTCGTAATCACTACCATCACCATCGTCGTAATTATTATTACGGTTTAAGCCAGAGTACAGCGATCGATTCTGAGTTCTAATACTGATATTTTTGTGTATATGCATGATTATCTTATTTGGAACCTACTTAGACTCTCGTTCATAGAAATAAAAAAAGAAGAAGAAAAAATAGTAAAATTGAATATGGTATAATACTACCACTAAAGTAGGAATTATTGTGATGGAGAATAAATAATAAGATCATTTCTGACTACACATTTTTTTTATTAGCAACACATTAATCTGTTCGGTGCGCCACGATCCCTTTAATGGATAAAATACCTGAAAATGTTCAAAGTTTGCATGTTTACAATATAACCATCAGAGAATGAGGAGGCAAGGCGATAGAAAGAGAGATAAGGTCTTCGATGGAGGCATCTATCTTGTGAAACTCCCTCAATAACAATTTTTCTAAGGTATCTAACGAACAAATCATTTCAATGATGAAATTACTTTGTATCTCGTTATATATAATAACATGCCAGAATAAACTGATGTAACGCTGCTGCAAGACATAGTAAGGCTACGTTGCTAGAACATGCTAAAACATAATATGTTACGCTGCTAAAACATACTAGCAAGATGCTAGAACATACTAATATTATGCTACTAAAACATACTAGCAAGCTGCTAGAACATACTGTTATGCTGCTAAAACTTACTACTACGCTGCTAGAACATACTAATGTTACGATGCTAAAACTTACTACTACGCTGCTAGAACATACTAATGTTACGATGCTAAAACTTACTACCACGCTGCTAAAACATACTAATGTTAAGCTGCTAAAACTTACTACCACGCTGCTAGAACATACTAATGTTACGCTATGGTTATGCTCATGTCCATGCTCTCATAGTAAAACTCTTAACAACTGAATGGTTCCTTCCAAGATTCATTTCTGATCATTCATTAACTTTATACAGAGATCCAGTGTATTTATAGCTCTTGAAGAATAGCAGAAGTGCGAGGAGGGAATATTGGAGACACTGTGTAATATAACTAACACAGGATCAAGATTTAGAAAAAGCCCGTAAAAAAAAAAAAACTCATGTCATGGCATCCGGTCCAGTCATCCCCTAGCCGGTTTTCACATCGTAGGCGATGCGAGACTGAACCGTTGGAAAGTCCGACAGAAGCATAGATATGAGTTCATCAGTATGTCCATAAAGTCAGCTAGCGTTGAAAGCAGTCGTTAAATCTGCAGTAAGCACAACATTTACAAAAAGAAGGAAAGAAAGAAAAAGAAATTGGGGGCTACATGTACATAAATCTGCTACATATATCGTTACTGAGAACTGATCAATACTAGATCTAAAAGGCTCTCGCCTTGCACTTGAAGATTCAGTGATGACGTCATTATGGTATGACGCGGTGACTCAGACTCGCGACACGTGTCGAAATTCTAACACCAAGATTTCACAGTTAGTGTGAATCATCTTTGTGCTGATTGGGTTTTATCTGTGTGTGTAAGTGACTTCCCTATTTTTGGATGGAGGTGGAGTGAAGATGACCAGAAAAGCAAAGCATTTATTTTTTGTTTGTCAGTTTTGTCGGCTTTTGTTTATGTGTTCTTGTTGATGCTGGTGGTGGTTTGTAAATTGCCACAACTTGGAGAGGTTCAATCACAACGTATACCTCTTCATAACCTATTACTGCATTTTTGTTGTTGTTGCACATTAAAAAAAAAAATTCTCACACAGTGATTATTTATTACATATAGACTGGCTCCCCTACACGAACCTGTTCAAATAGCAGACTGTAACGATCTATCTGTCCCATCTGCGAATTAATTTATCTTTTCTTCTAACAGGTGGAAAGGAGGCGGGGCGTTATTTAAGACATCTAATATCTAGATTCTTTTTTCAGATAAAAATACTACATACTTCTTAGTGTGACCTTTTCCTAAAACAGCAGACAACACTCACCCAGATGATCAGTCAAACTTATGTGTGTAAAAGGATTACGCAAACCAATTATTTATTTAATATTTAATAAGAATACTTGTGGTTTAATCAATTAAACAAATCGGATAGTGGTACTGGACAACACCAATTTATCTTAAGCTAAAAATACCATTTCACCTACAGACTACAATCTCTATATTTGACATCAATTATTTAAATTTTCAGGCTATCAAGTGGTCTTCGATGTGACCGCGTGCTGTCTCAGGTTCCTGCACATATCCGCACAGTCCTGCACTTGCCCACACACTTTTACACTTGTCCAAACAGCCATGCACCTAATCTCGTTTGAAAGAATCGTATGTATATCATGAGAAAAAGGCAATTTAACATTTCAACCAAGCTAATGTGTGGCAGAGTAAATTTGCCAATCCCCTTTTCTAGACTTGATTGTTATATACATTGTTGAATGTCAAAGTGACCCGACCTTGGGCATTGCATAAGCTGATATTTTTAAGTTTCAAAATTGGAATAAACAACTCAGGTGGATGATAGGCTGCAAATTGCTGATGCAGTCAAAACCATTTCCAATAGGATGAGTAGTTTTTATTATCTAATGGTTAAGATTTACAAGAATGAGACCAGCCAATGGGCTGAAATCAAAAGTTTACCTGCTGTAAAGAAATCTATTCTTTTTGAATTTGGTGGGGCAAGAAGTCTGGTCATGAAAGGTGGCTGTTAGCTTAGTGGTAAGTTAATTGACTGATTGAGATAGAATGTACTTAGAAATATTTCGTGCAATTTTGCTATTGATATGTATTTCTTGCGTTTTATGTAGAGATGTATATGTGAGTAGACTATTATTTCTAGAAATTGTGAATTATGATGATTATATGTAGTATGCTAAACACATGACATTGTTTCTAGTGAATCTGTTTATAAACTATTATGCTCTATATCGGGCTAATAAATACTGTTGCAGGAAACTGTAAGTTGAGACTTAAATGTAAGAGAGAATACAGTTAAAGATGAATAAACTGGAAACTTAATGTTTGTTCCCTGGTTAAATTTTATAGGGAATAAGCAGCCTTTTCTTGTTTTACCTGAATCTCCTGGTTTACTGATATATAAACTGCTATCACTGTGGTAGACATGAGAAGTATCTACCCCCACTGAGTAAGTATAAGGAATACATTGCACTCTATTGATGTGTGGTGGCAAAGTATGCTAACTACAGTGTGCACTTACTGAAAGGTTACTGGAAATTACTACAGTTGTTTCTGCTTGAGGGAGCTTATATGGCATAGTGCCAGACTAACTTTTTTTATGTATACTGTCCATTAGACTTATATACTTTTCACTAAAAAAAAAAAAAAAGAAGCAATTTTTAGTATCTTATTCAGTATCTTATCCCCCCCCCCAAAAAAAAAAAGAAAACAAAACATGAAGACCACCACTAACTATATTTTCATGACTGTCATATCCATAGAACAAGGCATAATTTGACAGTAATTGCACTGTGAACTGTGAAACACCTTACAGTCATTCTCCTTATAGATCACACACCTTGCTAGGTCAAAGCAATTTCGTTATAGCCAAAACTACTTGCTCTAATCTTAGTGCTACTTTTGCATAATAGTGTAACATCCCATGTCTAGAAAGAGTACAGAACTAAAAAAATTAGGCTGTATTTGTAACAGTTAGACAGTTATTTCACCTCATCCATGAGCCTGACTTTGGTATTGGCTCAAAGTCACAGATTGCTGGATACGATCTTCTAGCTATCCACCATAACCTAGACTTTAACGTTTATCACCTCTCTTCAGAAGCATGAAAAAAACTCATCTACATTGCCAAGAGACAAACTGTTAATTTGTAGTTACAAATAAACAGAAAGATGAGAACACCAGTTCATTTTAAGGGCAAGTAGATTGCAAAAGAGTCTGAATACTGTTATTTATTTTATGTAATAAGAATGTTTACTCTCTAAACAGTGTTGTGGTAAATCTATCGGCTTTGTTGGCACAGTAAGCGATTATATCTACCCTTTTACTCCTATTTAAAATCACCCACTTCTACACCAGGCTTTCTCTTTATTCTTTTCACTGTCTTTATCTATTTGGTTTTGACTGGGTGTGATTTGGCAGTGAGCCATATGTAATCATTGCTGGTCTCTCAGTCTCATTTAAGACCAATTACGTCATTTGTGGCCTTGACCCATGCCCAAGCTGTGGTATGCAGGAGTCATGCCTTCTGTACACAATTTCAACATTCACGTCTATACCATGTCAATCGTTTATTATATATATCTGAGGATTACGAGCAACAAGAGTGACTTTTGATGACTACTTTAATTGTGTTGTTACACGAAATGATCATTATACAGCGAGTGTAGCCTTTCTTTTATTTAAAATACTTGTATGAGTGAAACAGTGCAATCAAATCTGTGTAACAGTTTAGGTGTACACTTGAACCTAATAAAGTGAAAATGAATAAATTATTCATTATGCCTTCCGTGATTCTTTTAGGATCATACAGATAGAGTTGAAACTACAAATGCATTGATGACCTCTGAGATGAACGTTGATGACAAACTTCTTTGACCCCCAGAAAAATCTAATTTCAACTTCAAGTAGAACGAAGGAAGGATTGAACATCATAACAACAGGATGCGGGACTGATAACCAATGATACACTAAATACAGTTACCAGAGAAAATAATATAATACGTTCCAATATGCTTCAAAGAAGAAGGAAAGGTCAAGATATATTGTCCAGAAGACATTTTGACTTCCAACTCCCGTCTTGGCATGGAATCAGAGAAGACTGGAAGTACCCACATCAATGAAGAAGTGAAATAATAAATAAATAAATTGTAAATTATTACTGACTGGCTGACTGAGTGATTGTAATATCATTAAACAAGGAGCAGAATTAGGAAGTATATTAAGTATAGTATAATCTCTGAATAAATGAATACAGCAAAAAGTATGTAACCTGTCAGAATGAAAAACTGTCGAGTGTTTAGAACAACATACAATATAAAATACGATAAAATATAATATTTGAATTGTCAAAATTGTTATTTTCATGGTTTCATTCCCGTAAGGTCGAATTTCTTCCTCTTGTGGAATTAATGAATTCTATATTACACACCTATCTCTCACGCTGCAAAAACATGGTTTATCTAATGACTCTCTGGCTCCTATCTTGCCTGCATAAATGACGCCTTATTACCGTACAGGAAATTACTTCTAGCTGCTGTATATATTGACTAAGATCCCGTCATGACAGTTATTGTGAGAGTTAATCATTAAAATGTGTGTACTCGCTCAGTACCGCCAATACTGCGTATGTTTTGAAATCTAACACATGGCGCCAACTGGAACCACTGAAGAGTTTTCTAGTGGCATAAGACAATTACTTAAATTACTGGGTGACTGGGTCAAAACAAAAATGTGTTGAGTTCGAAAGTGTGGGTAGGCGTGCATGTAGCTCTCTCTCTGCAAGAGAATGTCATGGCGGAGACAAAGCATGTGGTCAGCATAAGAATTTTATTCTGCATTATCATGGTACTCTTTTCTTTTCTCGTAATTTTCCTGGTCGCGAAATTACCGTCACCTGAAAATCGCTGAGAATTCTATTCTCTAATAACTTGAATTTGGAGTGGCAAGATGTCTAGTCATGAAAGGTGAGTTAACTGACTGATTGAGAGAGAATGGACTAGGAAATATTTTGTGCATTTTGCTATTGATATTTGTGTTTTATGTAGAGATGTATTATTTGAGTAGACAATTATTTCCACATTTTTAAAAAACTAAGATGCTCGTATATAGTATGCTAAACACTTGGCATTGTTTCTGGTGAATGTGCTCCTAAAATTTATATGCTGTGTGCATGTTTTGGGTTAATAAATACTATTTCAGGAAACTGTAAGTTGAGACTTGAATGCAAGAGAGAATGGGTTTAAAAATGAATAAACTGGAAAAAAATAACGTTTGTTCCCTGATTATATTTTACTGGGGGAAAAGCATCTTTTTCTTGTTTTACCTGAATCTCCTAGTTTACAGATTATAAAATGCTACGACCATAATAGATAAGAGAAGTATCTACTTCAATCTGTAAGTGTAAGGAATACACTGCAGTAAGTTGATGAATGGTGGCAAAGTATGCTAACTACATCTTGGAATTTCTGGTACAATGACGTTACTGGAAATTGCTACAATTGTTGTTCTGCTTGAGGGATCTAAAACAGTGAAGGAGTGCCAAGGTTAGCCTCAAGAGAATAGCAGCTAATCTGTGTTCTACAACGTGAGAGAATAGCAGCTAATCTGTGTTCTACAACGTGAGAGAATAGCAGCTAATCTGTGTTCTACAACGTGAGAGAATAGCAGCTAATCTGTGTTCTACAACGTGAGAGGGTAACATGGAGCTGACAGTAATTATGAGAACAATAAACTTGTGGCTTTCTTAGGAAAAGTGCACAAAAGACTATTGCAGCTTCACTTAAACAAGAAATCGCTTATCTCTAATAACTCCATTCTGTTCTCTGATATGAAATATCCTGTGATTTGTATTGACACTAATCTGTTGAATTGTATTTTAGGATATAAGACTGTATAATTATTCGAATGTAGTTTCATAGAAATATTGATGTCAAGTAATAGTTTTCATTGTATTTGTATTACGTAATATATGATTGTTGATTCTCGGTTGTTGATGTTATTGCTATTTCACTGAAATTCGGTCTTGAACAGAACATTTGAGCCCAACGCCTTGCTTGATAATACCCTCTTCTGTGTACGCTGCATTCCCCGAGAGAAACAATCAATACGGGCAGGTAGAAACCAAGCAATTTCTTATGGGAAGGTGTGTGTGTATGTGTGTGTGCATGTGTGTGTGCGTGCGCGTGCGCCGGATAGGTGGTTGGTGGGAAGTTAATATCAAATGCTACACAAGAGATCTTCAAGTTAAATGCCAAATTAAACTGCTACAGAACTAGTCAGTAATTATATTTCAAATTAAATATTACACAATAGTTCATTGTGTATCAGGATAAAATCAGCGGTACCTGACAAATCATTAGTTGCTTTGGATCAATCTATTATGAATACGTAATTAATCAATTTATCGTGAATACATAATTAACCAATCTATTGTAAGTACATAATTAATCAATATATTGTGAATACGTAAATAATCAATTTATCGTGAATACTTAATTAACCAATCTATTGTAAATACATAATTAATCAATTTATCGTGAATACATAATCAATCTATTTTAGTACATAATTAATCAATCTATTTCAGTACATAATTAATCAATCTATTGTAAGTACATAATTAATCAATCTATTGTAGTACATAATTAATCAATCCAGTGTAAGTACATAATTAATCAATCTATTGTGAGTACATAATTAATCAATCTATTGTAAGTATATAATTAATCAATCTATTGTGAGTACATAATTAATCAATCTATTTTAGTACATAATTAATCAATCTATTGTGAGTACATAATTAATCAATCTATTGTGAGTACATAATTAATCAATCTATGGAGAGTTGCGTCACCAATAATCTTTCTATCCCAAATGTCAAGTTTCTAACAACATCCAGTAACCAAATAAAAATATAAACAACAAAAAAAAAATTAAATATGTCGACAGGTTTTTGTTTGTTTGTTAGCATCTCTACATTTTAAAAGGTATTTATGATCTTTTATGTAGCACTTAATCTAAAAGTAACATTTTACGCATCAGTTTAAATTATACTCCACGATATGTTATGTAGAATGTGATCTGATGTGCTATGAAATGTATGTAATAATTTACTTTGTGATTTTTTTTAACCGCTGATTAATAATTTACTACGTAGTACTTTAACTGGTATGCCCGATTCATTGTACAGCATATAACCGATATTAACGATTTGTTATATAACAATTTGTATCGGTTCATAACGATTTATAAAATTGTAAGTGGTATGCTTTGATCAACTCTATAGCAATACTACAATTTATATAGATAAATTGATCATATAACTGTATGGAGTTATCAGCTCTCTCCAGCCATACTGATATGCAGCAGGATACTACGTCAAAGAATCAGCAGATATAACCGACACTTTGCTGTAAACATTTCAAGCGAACCTGCCACTAACTTCTCTGACTTCTGCCGCTTCGCCCTCAAATGCAGCGCCGTGATGGATGCTACAGCCAGTAATGTGTTGTGTTTTTTTTCTTGTCTGAAAGGACAGGTCGACAGCTTCAAAGTTTGAGTGGAAGGTTGGTCGGGGTGTTTTAGGGGAAGCAGAAAGACTGAGTGCTGGGCTGAAAAGCAGCAGTCTTGGTACTGCAACAGCTGTGTTCTCGGCCTTTGTCGGTTGAAGGTTCCGCTCCCATTGTGCAAACTTTTCCGGTCTTGCGCGTTCACGTTGTGAGTGCATTGTTGTTAAAGGCGGCAAACTCTTTGGTGCAAGGCTTCCGGTGTCTGATGAGCGCCCCACAAAGGACACGGTCGCCGTTGTCAGCGTGACACTCGCAAGCGAGTTCTGTAACTTCGTGGTCTCCACAGTGTCAGTGGAGTGTTGTGACTGTACTCCTCAGTGTCAGTATTTCACTATAGCAAAACAACTATCAGATTTAATAAAAGCTGACTAACCCACCTACATAATCACAACTTGCCTTTCAAAACATCATGGAGTTGCCTTTAATTAAGCCATTTCCTAAGAACTTTAGTGCCCTGTGCACGTTTATTATATAATTGTGTAAAATATGTATGGGTTATTGTGACTATAGATGATGGTGTTGTGTTTGCCGCATCTACTCCTTTCACATACCACAGCTGCAGAAAGTGGTGGCCAGAAGATTCTTGTTACTATATTATGTAATTAAGTCATTTAGACAAATGGCTTCTTTCTCTCTTTGAGTTTTGGTGCTAAGTGTTTTGTTATACCTCAAGGGGTGTTTTGGGTAGGGACAAGAAACCCCCTACTTTATATACACTACAATTATGACTGTACACACAAACACACAAAATATATAAATATACATCAACCTAAAACAAATATAAATGCAGTTTAACATTTGAAATCATGTGAAAATAGCCATGAACTGCCACCCATTAAAATCCTTAGGTACAAAGTAACAGCTTGTACCACAATTCTTTTCCTTCAAAGTTCATTGACAGCCATCAAAACTTTTCCATTCTAGATATCTCTCACTATACGTACGAAAATGTACCTTCAATATGTACAGTGTACAGTGTCCAATCTAATGCTTACTCCACCAACAATTCTTCTTACAATCTATAGACTTTGCACTCAAGGGAAGAGATATAGTAATATTACTATTTGCTGTTGGCTTGATAAAAGACTTAAAAAATTCTAAACACTTGACAAAAATGACACATGAAACACAAAATATTTATTGAAGCTACTAAACACATAGAAACGTTGACCGAAATACAACCAAAGCAAAGCTACTAAACACGTAGAAACGTTGACCGAAATACAACAAAAGCAAAGCTACTAAACACATAGAAACTTTGACCGAAATACAACCAAAGCAAAGCTACTAAACACGTAGAAACGTTGACCGAAATACAACCAAAACAAAGCTACTAAACACGTAGAAACGTTGACCGAAATACAACCAAAACAAAGCTACTAAACACGTAGAAACGTTGACCAAAATACAACCAAAACAAAACAAATCTGCACGCACAATGGCGTGTATAACAAATAGTTGTTTTAACATAAACGAACATAAAATGAATTTACAAAAGACAAATAAATAAATTTATTTACCAAAGAGAAACACAAATAAAAATGAATTTACAAACCTACCTCTGAAACTCATATGATACAGTAACTTTCTTATTGAAGACAAAGATGAAACATGAGAATGCTCTTGAAAACGGTTATCGTCTCTTTGTATCTCAGCTTGAAAGACAGATTTCAAGGAGAAGAACTGTGATAAGCAAAGCAACTTTCACTGTATGGTTTATACGGTGGCAATTTGGGGGGGGGGGGGTTGCGTTGGGCGAAATTGGAAATGTGCACAAGCTTCAAGCTAAAGTGTATAAATATGTGGAATCAGACAGGTAAAGAGGACTGGAATCAGACAGGTACTGAGGACTGGAATAAGACAATGATGTGTAACCAAGAGAAGAAATACCCGTGTTGTATTTGCTGTCAACAGATAGCTGTTAAAGACATCCTTGTTAGTAAATCTCCAAAACCTCAATTTCTTTGTTGTCTAGGTTAAAATCGATGGAAAATAGATCACTTGAGAACGTGGTATAAATCAATAACTTATGAAATATGTGTCTAATTTGTAATAGTAAAGGACACTCTAGAGTCTAGAACGAGGTATAAATCAATAAGTGTCTAATTTGTAATAGTAAAGGACACTCTAGAGTCTAGAACGAGGTATAAATCAATAAGTGTCTAATTTGTAATAGTAAAGGACACTCTAGAATGAGGTATAAATCAATAAGTGTCTAATTTGTAATAGTAAAGGACACTCTAGAACGAGGTATAAATCAATAAGTGTCTAATTTGTAATAGTAAAGGACACTCTAGAACGAGGTATAAATCAATAAGTGTCTAATTTGTAATAGTAAAGGACACTCTAGAACGAGGTATAAATCAATAAGTGTCTAATTTGTAATAGTAAAGGACACTCTAGAACGAGGTATAAATCAATAAGTGTCTAATTTGTAATAGTAAAGGACATGATCTCTCTATAATAGCACAACCATCTTTATCTGATATTTCCTTCAAGGTACTAACACAGTATTCAACCCCTTCTCTACCACATCCTTCAATTTACCAGGCCCTTGTGTTACCATATAGCAAGGAGAGAGAAGTTTATCGCCCCCCCCCCCTTCAACCTACCTCCCCTTCAAGTAGATTCATAGATTGCCTCTTCGAAATTTTACGTGAAAAGGTTTCCTTCAAACTCGCAAAATAATGGTTAACAATATTTGATGCACACAAAATTTACGATTTAATTACTTTCCCCTCCCCTTTCTCTCTCTCCCTCCCTCCCTCCCTCTCTCTCTCTCTCTCTCTCTCTCTCACACACACACACACACACACAAACACAATCATGAACTCATACATATTAATACACGCATGCTCGCAAGCAAATACATACTATCCCCTTTATTTCACTTCCAATATTTTTTTCTTTCCTTAACATTTTTAAAATAAACTTTCCATTTTGCATAGACACTTTAAGCTTTCGCGAGACCTTTCTCATTGCCTTTTTCTAAGACAGCTGTAGAACAGAGCTAAAGTGTGGTACTCCTGACATCCTTGCACCGTAACGCCGATATGGAATCAAAGGGTGAAGGCCACTACAGAGCTAGATTCTGACATTCCAGGCCGAAGGGAAACTAACCAGGCATATATTAGTGTGTACATATACTATCCTCACGGGTATGGGGAATCAACAACCCCCTCCACGCACACACACACACACACATAACCAGCCAAGTTTGAAAATAGGATCTAATAACTCAGTGGAATTGAAAATTGTAGTCGGTAGGTTAGAGTTAGAGTTATCTTTCTTTACATAGTACCTAATATATATTTTTATATGCATTTTATTCAGATTTTAATATACATTTAATTCCGTTATATGCGAGTGCTGGTTTACAATTGGAATAGATACCAAAGCGATTGCAGTGACTATTAAAACTGACACCAGTCATATTAACGTCATAACAAAAGCAGGTTCTTGGACCGCGCGTGCACTTAGTACAGACTGCATATTTGTAAGCAGTCATAACTTTAAAGACACTCAGATCTGGAGTACGGATGCTTACATATGATTCTGTTATGATGCCCAAATACTGTAATATATAAATACGTATAAATTTCAGATACTGTTTATCTACAAACACGCTTACCTTTCAGATAGTATATATAAATATGCCTAACTTTTAGACACTGTTTATACAACTATGCCTAACTTTCAGATAACTGCATATACAAATACGCTTAACTTTCAGATGCTGTTTATACAAATACACCTAATTTTTTAGAAATTTTATATACAAAATATGCAGTGCAAGTACTACTATCCCATAGTGCAAGTACTACTATCCCATAATTTAGCTGTGCTGTATGCACACAACTTATAGGTACGAGTGTATAAGAGTTGAGATATTATAACGCAGAGAAAACAGTTTTGTTGACATTAAAAAACTGTTAGGGGTATTCAAATATGGAATTCCTGTTCTAAAAACATAAAATACGACTTTGCAGACTCGAGAATCTTCTAAGGATACTCAAGCAGCATATAATGTAATTACACAAGTGCAGTTTTGCTGTCGCTCTCCTGGTGTTACTACTGTTCTGCAGCCTCCTCTCCCTTCCCGTGCTCGCGGCCTTTCAACAGAAGAGCCCAATATTTATTCCATCAAAACAAAATTGTACTTGAAATTTGAAAAATATACACATGATGAAATTTTCCCTGGGCGCACGGCAAGGTGATTTTCTGTGGAACAGAGCGTGTGTGGGGTGTGTGTGTGTGTGTGTGTGTGTGTGTGTGTGTGTGCGTGCGGAAAATGAGGGGCGGGGGGATTTTAGATTTTTTTGCAACCGGGGGGGGGGGGGGAAAGGGGGCAGTATTCGAAGGGGCGCTACTGTGTCAGTCAGAAATTATATTAAGTTCGAACCAAAAGCAGGATACTTATTTACCGGGACTTGAAATGTAGACACTGTTGCATGAAATACAGTTTTGCTAACATTCATAACTATCTGGGTGCTAGGAAAAAAAACGCAGACTTTGTGAAGACAAACACTGACACTATAAATTCATAATTCTTATGGTACTCAGAAATCGAACGTTGATATTATAAACAAAAAATCGACATTAGGTTAAAATTCGTAGCTCTTACGGTACTCGAAGATCGAGCAATGAAAAGTGACTCACAATAACTGTAAACAACACTGGCATATTATACATTCAAAAGTTACTCAGAATAACTATAAATAACACTGGCATATTATTCATTGAAAAGTGACTCACAATAACTGTAAATAACACTGGCATATTATACTGTAAATTTGCTGAAGGGCTCACAGCTATGGATACTAAAAGGTTCTCAAATGCCATGAGTGCTCACGAGACTGCATATACACTCGGGTCGTGGCGGTCTCGACTTAACAGTAAAATGTCGATACGAACTATCCCGTAAGGCATTTTTTTTTTTTTTTAAAGAAACGACTTTGCAGCACATGTTCTTTATGAACCGAGGTGAACTGGTTTCACACACTGCGGGTGAACCGCAGATGTATGCTTTCGGCATCACTAAAGTGCAGGAATTGAGCGCCATTTTAATTCATCGCGTGTTCTCTTTCACTATAAGAGATTACTGGGTCAACACACACCATTTACATAAAATTCCCACTTATACGTACAAAATCGGGTTACGAATATCCTTAAGAACGTATCTGGTTCGTAACTCGAGGAACTAACTGTAATATTATTAAAATGCAATTAAGCTAGCGTCATAACTGACCAGTTTTGACAGTGCTCTAAGAAATACAGGCCCCATTATAACATAACGAAACATTTAAGCTGATGTCTATTAAAATTTACTTACATTAATTAGAGAGAAAAATAATCATCATAAAATTTCCTTAGAGCGTTCACTAAGCCGTACATAGCCCATATAAAATGCAATTATGCTTGTGTTCAGAACTCATAAGGATGTTCAGCGAAATGCGCAAGCTAACTCTTAAAGCAGTTATGAAACGTGGCTAGAAAAATACTCCATGGAATGCACTAGAAAAACGTAATACAATCACAATACTATTCTATATAGAGACTCACCGAACATGTGTAAGAATAATTTTAGTTATCACTACATTCGTAACTCCTAAGGATATTAGCCTCAAAACAGGGACTAACAAAACAAATAGTTACGATAGCTTAGTAACACTTTTAGGATATTCGTAGGACTGTCACGCCCAATTCAATGATGATAACATTCGCTCGTTTGTCCTGAGCACACTCCATATTAATGTTGAGACAGTCAACGCTTGGTAAAACAGTTATAATACAGTTCAATTTCTAAAAATATGGATGGAATACACAAACTCTCAAACACAGGATACAATTTTGATCATGTTCACAACCCTTACGGCAGACATGACAGGAAATACACACACACACACAGAATTAAACGTAATTACGAGTGTGTTCATAATTGACATGGATACACTTGCTATAGATCTGCACTCTCAAGCGACTTGCCAGTCTGTGACAGTGATAATGCGAAGTGGCCCGGGTTAACTCGACAGACAGCTACTAAGAGAAAAGTTTGCTGTTTGAAACTCGAGAGCACAGCAAAGGCCCGTAAGCTGAGAGGAATCTGGTGGTTGCGATCGATGCTGTAAAAGTGCTCGTTATAAAGCGGAAGAACAATTTTAAATGCAGATTTCGACAAGGGACATAATCGGTCTTTCTTACTTACTTTCTTTCTTTCTTTCTTATTTGCTTATTTCTTTCTTTGTTTCTTTCTTGTGATTTGTTTGTGTTTAGTCTCTTTTGTTTCAAAGTTTCTTTCTTTCTTTTAACAAAATCAGAAAGAGCAGCCTGATGGCCATAGCAGGGCACAAAAGCCACACAAAGAACTCACCCCCATCTCTCAGTTAAACCCCTCATGCACAATACTCATTACGGGCATTGTTTAGCTCCTCCTGAAGCGTTGTTTCATTTCTTTCTTTCTTTCTTTCTTTCTTTCTTTCTTTCTACACGGAATTTGTTCTTTTCCGATCTCTCCATCTTTCCTCACACCCGCCTTCTTTCTCTCCAGCCTCTCTCCTCTCTACCCTTCTTTTCTCTCTTTCCTCTCTATCCCTCTTTTTCATACCACTTCCTTAACTATCTCTATCTATCTTTTCTCTCCCACTCCCCCTTCCTCTTTTTCCATTTAATTATCATTTTTTCTCCCCTCTCTATTTTATCTCTCTTCATTTCCCTCTCTATCGCTCTCTTATCCCTCCCTCTCTCCTCTCCCCCTTCCACCTCTCTTTGTCTCTGTCGATCATATTCTTCTCTCTTCCGCCATATTTTTTACTCTCTCCATCCTTCTCTCCTCTTTTATGAAGAGAAAAAAAGTAGTAAAAACTAGCGAGATTAATTTTAACGAAGCACTTAAACGAAGCACTTAACATTAGAAATAAGAAAAAATAGTAAAAACTAGCGAGATTAATTAGCAAACAGAGCACTTAACATTAGAAAAAATGTATATACAACAAGAGAAACTACTTTTAACACTACTGCTCCCGGCATTTAAAAAAAAAGTTCAATGAAAATATTTTTTTAAAATTTGAACCTGTAATTATTTTAATACATCTGCAAAACTTTAAAGCTGAAAACAGACGCCGCGTTGTTAGTCTACTCTTGTGTAAATGACCTTGAAAAGTTAGTAAGGTTTCATGGGCATTTTCAATGTCAGCTGATCTCACAAACAGCTGCAAAACATCAAGAGAAAGCTATTGGGACAGAGAAGGTTAAAGTTGAAAGGTTCTAGTTGAAAAAAAAAAAAAGAGAACATGTTCTTGTTAGAGATAACATTTTTGTGTGCCATGATTTTGTCAAGAAGTATACGTGCATGAGCTTCTTATTTAGGTAGTTGCATAAAACAATTTTCTGACACGAGAAAAGACTAAAATTAAAATTAAAAGCAAACCTCACCCTGGGTATCTCGCTCTCAGTCGTTACACCGTAGCAATGTTTCGTTGAACTTACTCGTCAATCCACTGACAACTCTACAACACAGCGATCTTCTCTACAGACCAGTAGTGTGCTCATAAGTAAATCTGCGACACGTGTGTACCGAACGAAACAAATGTGTCACTATGGCCTCTGTTCAACTGTACAGTAGAGCCGACTTCAGTGGTATCAGTACAGTGGTGACACGTTAAATTTAAGACTAAGTTCTCACACACATAAGCACGCACGCACGCACGCACGCACACACACACACACACACACACACACACACACACAGTGACCCTGTTTATTGACTATAGTTCGCTTTGACTCCAGTAAATATATACACGTTCGGCTATGGTGCAAATGAACGACCCACAAAGCATATATATTTAGTCTCTATAGGGCGTTGACCAGTTTTATGGTAATTAGTACACAGAGCGTTGATTCGCTACACGCTTGTGTTGGCAAGATGTGCGTATACACTATTTTATTACGTAAATGTCTCTGAAAGTGTACATTATTTTATTATGTAATTTTTTTCTTTTGAACTATAATTAGAAACATAATTCTGCTTAGTATTTCATGCATACGCAAGATGTTCAACACCGCAGGATGACCTGTTCTAAAAATGCGAAACTTTGCTATTTAATAATCCAAAGAACAGAAATTATTTGGTTGATCACAGCTTCAGAACCATAAAGCCGGATACTGAAGAGGTATTACTTTTACTAGATGATCGAAACCAAATTCGTTCTGTCTCCGTAGCCTTGGGACATTGCGCTTTTCATTGCTTCCCGAAATAGTTACTACGTCATGTCGACACATTCCATCTCCGCATCGCTTAGCTCTAGATTTGAGAGGACACGAGTGCAAAATACTGTCGCCAATCGTCCGCCATATTGAAAAACACGTCGCACTGTAGCGTCTGTGGTAACTAGGCGTTTGGTATCGATCGTTTTTGATATCACTCAATTTTATGAATCTATAACTCAATACACATAATTAAATTGACCATAATACAAACAAGAAGGAAAAAAAATCCGCAGATTTCAGATAATAAATATTAATGAAATATATATATCCTTACGTTCTAGAATATTTCATTTGATCTACTGAAGAATTCTATATTTGAAGCAGATTTTGAAAAATTGCTTAAATTATATGTAGGACTACATTGGAATTGCAATACTTGCTGTAATTTGGAATTGGAAAACTAAATCGATCTAGTCTATTTCCCTGCAGTCTTGTTTTTTCTTAAACTGTGCATTGAAGGCTACAGTATAGAGTATAGACTATAGAGTATAGAGTATAGACCTATCTCTATCGAAGAGGTCTTAATAAGTATTATTTATGAAGCAAGCGTTACAGTGATGTCCAAATTCATCCATGCTCAGAATATACCAGTTTTATTTACACCAGTATTTTCTCTAGATCTAGTGTCTATATACTGATATTTTGCTAGTTTTCTATCTTTCTATAGTCATCATGATCAAGGTCAAGTGGGTATTTTTTTTATCATAACGATTGTGTAGTATGTACTTTGATTATGAAAAATGCAAGATGTCCTCTTAAATACGTACAGATTATGTTTTTGAATGTTATAGTATTGTTTAAATATTTTATTCATCAATATTTTTAAATATGATGGCTGAATATTGTTGACAAATATCAAATGACTGTATACTGTAAGTGTAGGTTTGCAAATAATTTCAAGAATGTTTAATTTAATCATTTAAAATATAAAAAAATATTTATTACTTTCCAAATATTAAAAACAAAATAGTTATAAGAAATGTCTAATAATATTAATTAAATATGATTCTATAATTTACAACTATCGTTATAAATATATTAAACCAAAAGTGCTGTGTCATTTTATGAAAAGGCAACAACTATATATACTGGCTAAAAAAATAATTATCTTTTCGGGTCTAGTTCATTAATGTGTGGTATAAGTTCTACCATTGCATGCTAACTTTCAAAGAAAAGTAATATGAGGGGAAACTATATTTATTTTAGTTAATTTTCATGCGCGCGCGCACGCACGCACGCACGCACGCACTCTCTCTCTCTCTCTCTCTCTCTCTCTCTCTCTCTCTCTCTCTCTCTCTCATATTCTTTACCTTAGATAAATATACTGTGCATAATTTATATAAACATATTTGCAAGAATATGTGTGTCTATGTGTGTGTGTGTGTGTGTGTGTGTGTGTGTGTGTGTGTGTGTGTGTGTGTGTGTGTGTGTGTGTGTTGTAGATCGAAGCAGCAGTACAAGATGTAACAATCCTACATCTTAACAAAACACGTGTTACCTCTTTGGTCAATCGCAGTGGTGGCTTTTTTCAAAACCGTTTACTTTGAGTTTTTTTTAAAATCCGCTGAACTCAGCGTAGCTATAGAAGGGTGTAACCCGGATGTTTGTGGTGGTTGTAATCCGCGAAGTTAATTGACTAATTGACGTAGTCATTCCTATCGCCCTGCGCCAGTGTAGCGATAACGCACGGCTGTGGCCGTTCTTATGAAAGTTATCATCGATAAGGTATTGTTCAACCGTGTTTACTTGATAGATGTAACAATTAAGTTACTAGGAACTAAGTTTAGTTCGGTCGTGTTTACTTGATAGATGTAACAATTAAGTTACTAGGAACTAAGTTTAGTTCGGTCGTGTTTACTTGTTAGATGTAACAATTAAGTTACTAGGAACTAAGTTTAGTTCGGTCGTGTTTACTTGTTAGATGTAACAATTAAGTTACTAGGAACTAAGTCTAGTTCAGTCGTGTTTACTTGATAGATGTAACAATTAAGATACTAGAAACTAAGTCTAGTTCACTCGTGTTTACTTGATAGATGTAACAATTAAGTTACTAGGAACTAAGTCTAGTTCACTCGTGTTTACTTGATAGATGTAACAATTAAGATACTAGAAACTAAGTCTAGTTCACTCGTGTTTACTTGATAGATGTAGAAACACTCTAGACAATCGCTGTTACAAATACTTTTGCCTTATCTCCTATTTAGATGTAGCATTGAGGGTGTGCTCCGACCTTAACTCCTCTTTAGATGAGGTTAGGTGTACCTCGGCCTTATTTCCTCTTTAGATGAGGTTAGGTGTACCTCGGCCTTATTTCCTCTTTAGATGTAATATCGAGTTTTAGGTTGTACACAGAAGTCCCTGGCTACCTTTCAACTGGAAAGAAAAAAATAAAACGTGCTATTTAATAACAATAGTCGCAGCGGCAACAGCAGCAAGAGAAAAACAAAGATAACAAAAACAAGAAACAACAATAACATCAGTAATAATAATTTCATATCCGTGCACTATCGGATCTGCATAATGTAAATGCCATTAAGTTACTGGGGAAAGCCTGCGGCGTCTTTATCACGTGACTACGTACAGGTCTACCAAACAATGGCGCTGGCTTGACATTCTTTGGAGACTGTGACCGAGAATCATGAATGTCGAGCAACAGGGTCCCTAGTCGCCGCTTGTTTTTGTTCAGCTTGGGGCTCAAGTGTGGCTGATGCTAGTGTTTATAAAGCAAGCGCTGGTTGTTTCTGCTTGGGAATACAGGGTTGTGTATGTTGCAGGACATCTTGTCTTCTGGGTCTTTCATTCCTCTTTTCTCATTCGTAATCCCTACTCCCCCTACACCTCTCTTTTTCTCTCTCATACTCCCCAATTTCCTGTCTTTCCGCTCTCTTTCATAATTCTGGTCTCCCTCTAATTTTTTCTTTCATAATTCTGGTCTCCCTCTATTTTTTTTCTTTCACAATTCTGGTCCCCCTCTAATTCTCTGGCCTCCATCTAATTTTCTCTCTCCCCCTCATAATAACTGCCTTCTTTCATTCTCTCTCGAACTTTCTTTCTCCCTTTATTTTTCGTCCTCTTTTCGTTTCTAATACTTTTATCTCCCTCTATTTTTCTTCCTCTCTTCGTTTCTCATACTTTCTAACTCCTTCTGTATCTCTTCTTCTCTCTAATACCCCGCCCCTTAATTTCCTCTTTCTCATAGTCACTCTCCTCTCATCTGTTTTATTCTTGTTTTCCTCTTATTTCATCTCTCATTCCTTTCCCGCATTATTCCTCCCTCTGTTTTCATCTTTCTGTTTATTCCCTCTCCCTCAACTAAATTTCTTCTGATGACATCTTGACCTTTTCCATTCCTCTGCCCCCACCCACCCCCACGCCTCCATCCTTGCTCTCTCTCCTAGTTCCCCTCTTTCCGAGCTTTCTTCTTTTCTTACCACCCACTCACTTACTACTTCCGGATTTGCTTTTCATTGCTGTTCTTATTACTGTCTGTATTTTGTGTAATGTTCTTATTAGGCCTACTGTCTGTATTTTCTGTACAGTTTTTATTAGGCCTACCGTCTGTATTTTCTGTAATATTCTGATTAGGCCTACTGTCTGTAATTAACGGCGGGTTGAAACTTAGACTTCTGAGAAACTGCTGCTGAAAAACTGTATTCTTTGCTGATTTTTAAAGAGATGAAAACAAAACCAGCTTATGCAACAGTGAAACTACACACACACACACACACACACACACACACACACACACACACACACACACACATGCACACACGCATGCACGTGTTATAATAATTTGCCCCATTCAATACACTGACACACTTGCGTGAGTATTGCAACATAACGTCAGTTTGGGCACTCCCAGTCCTATATCTAAAAATAGTAAGAGGGGTAAGCCACTACCAAATATTTCATTGTACAAGAAAAGACTTGTCCATACTTTGAACTGGGGGATAGAGGGAGGGGGAAGAATAATTGATATTATTAGTTGTTATAATGTAAAGCGGTAACTATGACGACACTAGCAAAGCCACACATAATCCAGAGGAAATGAGTCGTGCGGACCAGGCCAAGTGATGCGAAAGACAGCGTAGCCTATGGAATGTGCGATCCGGGTCTTTGGATAGAATTAACATGACGTCACTAAGTGGATTAAATATTAAATCAACGACTAAAGTGCTCATAGTGACCTTTGCTGGAGATGACATGACCTGTGTTGCATTGTTTACAAATGTACTCGCTCGGTTTACACTTTGGCACACAACTGACACTGCACAGACTAGCACACGTCACTCCATGCGTCATCGCTTCAGGGAACCCAGATATCCTACAATCCTACATAATCCAATGTGAGTGTGACTTTATGCGGAGACAATATTGTTTAGTTTTCAGCTCTATTTTAAAAGGAGTTATACTTCTATAGAGTATCTCTGATTTATACATTTTTAAGGTATTTTTTTTTACTAAGCAGAATAATGTTATTTTTTCCCCTGCTTTTCTGCTTCTCTCCCCTTTAACACGGTTCATATTATCCTCATCGTTAAGTTAGGTTTGATGCCTGTTCCAGTTTCTTGGCTGAACATGCTTTCGTAGGACGACAAAGCGAACACGGTTCCTTTCCACCCCCGCCCTCACCCCCGACACTATAGTTTAAGGCACACAAAGAGTTTCCCATCGAGGATTCTAGAAAGCGGGTGAGATGCCGTCAAAGAACAGCTGGACGACAACACGAAACGACCGACCGTTAACTTTGGCGCTGTTGTACTGTGTCAGTTTGCTAGAGTAGTCGCGGTGATGGTGTATTTGTGCATATGTGTGTATGTCATGTATGTATGTGCTCATGTATGTGCTCGTGCGTGTAGAGAAAATTGCTCACATATAAGGCACTATGTGGGGGTTTTCTGTATCTGTTTGTCATTTAACGTTGGTTCTAATTTGTTCTTTCTTTATCTTTTGTCATTTAACGTTGGTTCTAATTTGTTCTTTCTTTATCTTTTGTCATTTAACGTTGGTTCTAATTTGTTCTTTCTTTATCTTTTGTCATTTACAGTTGGTTCTAATTTGCTCTTTCTTTATCTTTTGTCACTTAGAGTTGGTTCTAATTTGTTCTTTCTTTATATTTTGTCATTTACAGTTGGTTCTAGAAAAAAATGGAGTGACTTTTTGCTGTTTGTGAATTTAAATCCATCTCTCGCTATCTCATAATTCCTTCGTCCTGTCAACCCTCTCTCTCTCTCTCTCTCTCTCTCTCTCTCTCTCTCTCTCTCATAGATCTTTTCCGAGACTGCTATTAATTGGCAATATGCTCAATAAATATTATAATAGCTTCCGTTCAAGAGACTTAAATCAGCAAACTCGCATGTGTCTGTTTCTACTAACCACACCCACCCCACCTCACCCCAATGCCATCATCATTGTTCTTTATCCTAGCCCTTAGCGCTAATACTTTCACAGGTATTACAGACTGTGTCGAAGTAAAACTCATAGGTCATAGTTAATTTTTTCTAACAAAAGATTTAAAAAGGAATTAGAGCGAGAGAGATGGAGAGAATGAAAGAGATAATGAGCGACAGACACAGAGAATGACTAACCTTGACACAGTGACAGAGAGAATGCAAGAGACAATGAGCGACAGACACAGAGAATGACTAACCTTGAGTGACAGAGAGAATGAAAGAGACAAACAGCGGAAGAGACAGAGAGAGTGACATACGCAAACAGTCAGACAGAGGCAGAATGGAAGAGAGGGGGTAAAAAAGAAATTCAGTCCTAGAGAGACACATAAATATTCACATTCACGCATTGCCGCTGTTTCGTTAGGTCGAATGGAATTTGTCGACTGTGTTCTGGTTGTTCGTGTGGGAATATTTCTTCAATGTTTGGCGTTGTTTTGGCTGTTTTTCCTTTCTGGTTTTTTTTAAAAATTCATTTATGGTTTCATTTAAGAAGTATGCTTTCACTTTCATCTTCAACTTCGTTTTCTTGTACTCCTAAGTTCCCCGTTTGTATTGACCTCCCCGAGGCATTACTCCCCGTTTTTATACTAAGTATTGACCCTCCCCAGTTATATTCCCAAAGTTTTTATACATAGTACTGACCTTTCTCCGGACATTAACCCCTCCCCTTTTTCAAATGCTTATTTTTATTTTTTTACAAAGCTTTGACCTTTCCAGGACATGAGATCGAGGGATGTAAAGGGTGTTAGAAAGATAGGGGTGGTGGTGTAAATGTTCCTTACCATCGTGCAGAACGGTCTTGTGAGACCCTATCATGTTGTTATAACTAAAGATTTGAAAATATGCAAAACTAGGAAATAGAGCATTGAATTAATTAAACTCATTACATGCATAGTGTTGATGGGCTATTATTGCAATCTAGAACCACTGCGGATAAAAATGTACTGAAATAAATGAAAAAAATTCTTAAGAATGCGCATCGTGTGCCCCAAATATTATGGGGTCATGAGAGATCGCACGCGCCGAGTATGCCTGTCCTGACGTCAGGAAGTTGAAAAACACGGTGCTGACATCACAAACAATTTTTATTGCTTTACTCTTTACCAAATCATTTTCTTAAGGCTAGGTCAACATGTCCTAATTAAAGAAGCAATGATTGCCAAAATAAAGGACTTGCCAAACAATTCAAATTCCACTTGTAAAATTAATGGTCTTTGGACACATTTTGCAAGATGGCAGGCAGCAATAAGATTCTCATACCCGGCTCTTGCTCGTATATTGTATTTAGATTTATTTCTGCTGAACATCAACTTCCATCTTTCGTTGATTTTACGGGCGGGGTATTTGTGCACTTAGGAAGGGGCTATTTTCTTGAAGGGACAGAGAAAGGGCCAAAGTTAGGATAGAGAGAGACAGAGGGAGTTGGAAGTGTTGGTCATCAGCCACTATTCTGGGATATTCTTCATATTCTTCATGTTTGTTCCTTACATTAATTGAATTATCTTTCCTCACCACCCCCACCCAAGCGCTTCTGGGTAGTATTAGACTCAAGTGTACTGGATGTGATCTAGAGTCTGCTTATCTATGTGGTCTTTTAGCACTAACCATTGTGCTCACAGTTTTTCTCCAACGTGCAGCCCTAGAAATCACCATGCCTGACGTCAGTAAGAAACCTGCCTCATTTCTTTCAAACAGTCTCTCAATCTGCAACTGCATTTTAAGTCACTCTACCGCCCAAGTATCTACACTTAGTTTATGACTTAATACTGTTATTATATTTTTTAAGTTTTGCATTTAACTTGAATACGCTTTTGAATCTTATTCTCAACATCTTTATTTATGAACGCAAAGGGTAAACGAGAGTTATACACCTTTAGCAAGTTCTATTTCCTGTAAAGTCCAGCCCCATTAAACATAAACACATTACAAAAACAAAAAAATTGCCGATAAAATTTCATTAGCACAACTTATTCATAATATTAAAAACTTTAATCTTGTATATCCTTTTTCTTCTTATATGCAAGTAGTATAAAAATGTGTGCGCGCGATAGCTAAAAGGTCACTGTCCAATACGTATATCTGCATATTAGCAGACGGCTCCAAATAGCCGTTACTAACTGTTAGAGTTCAGTTGAGGAGGAAAGATATGCCACTCGTTCTCATCCTGATCACTCGAGTACTTACGAGTTTTAAGAGTAAACTTTCAGTTTGGCGTAGGTGTCACAAAACGAATAGGTAAGTAGGCAGTATTTATCACAAGCACACACCACTTTTTCAATGTATTTGAGCATGTCGTTTATCGGAGACCAGTGCCCTTAAGTTGCCATAAAAGATTAACTAAACTCTCGCGCACATGTGTTTGTAGCAGTGTGTGTGTTTGTATATGTGTGTGCGCGCACACGTGTGATGGGACGGAGAAGAATACATATAAGAAAGAAAACAAAACAGAAGACTTTATTTGTACTGGAAGGTAAACAAACAAGCAACCCTCAACTAAAACTCGATTTGTTACTGTAGCCAAGCTTTCTTGTTTTTTCCTTTATTACGTGAGAAAAAGGCCGGTTCAGTTCCATAAATTCCCAATCACTTCTACGTCGTTGGTCTTTTGTTCGGGAGCTCTTCAGCAGGACCGATTCCTATCTGTGACAATTCAAAATCTGCTGAACTGTGTGTGTGTGTGTGTGTGTGTGTGTGTGTGTGTGTGTGTGTGTGTGTGTGTGTGTGTGTGTGTGTGTGTGTGTGTGAGTCAGCTGCTGTGGTTGTAATTTCCAGGAAACTGACACTTCTGCTAAATTTTAGAACGCTACTACAACTACAAATGACTCACAGGGAAATTATAATGTCTCCTTAGTAACTGCATTTCTTGTATGCGTAATCTAAAGGACCATAAATTTAAGAAAAAAGTTTTAGCTGTTGAAATAATATTACAAGAACATTCACCGCTTTTTTTAAGGCAGTCAGAGCGTGCTGTGTCTGGTTTCACTTTATTTTCGCGAGCAGTTCATTCTGGATCAACCATACATACACAGAGAGTTCAACAGGTCAAGCTACTGTTTTACTTATCATCACATATTTAGAATATTATCATTAAATTCGGGATCAGGGTCACTATCAACCCATGACTTTGCAAGGATTAAGATGGTGTTATTCATGTAATTAATTCTATTAAAAGTTTACAACAAAAAGAAATGTTGGCTTCCCCCAAACTATCCCCTTAAAAAAAAAAAGTGTTGTGTCCGATCGTTTTTCTGCCATTAACACCAAAAGACTGAGCTATGCTAGAATAGCTAAATGACAGATTAACACAACATG
This sequence comes from Sinotaia quadrata, assembly GCA_028829895.1. NCBI lineage: Eukaryota > Metazoa > Mollusca > Gastropoda > Architaenioglossa > Viviparidae > Sinotaia > Sinotaia quadrata. The sequence continues at coordinate 14,984,482 of CM054180.1, read as the reverse complement.
GCAGCATATTGTCATCAAAAGACTTAGCTATGCTAGAATAGCTAAGTGACAGATTAATACAAGAGAGCAGCATATTGTTATCAAAAGACTTAGCTATACTAGAATAGCTAAATGACAGATTAACACAAAATGGCAGCATATTGTTATCAAAAGACTTAGCTATACTAGAATAGCTAAGTGACAGATTAATACAACAGGGCAGCATATTGTCATCAGAAGACGGAACTAGGCTAGAAAACGCACAAAAGGGCATAACGATCTAGTATAAACTACACGTGAACTCTTAGAAAGCATCCTTTGACGATCTTTGAATTTTAAAACTGCAAGCATTATCTGAACAGTCACTCGAACTCGGTTACAACGAATGGCACAAACACTTGACGTCTGCGGTCAACTACATTTTTTGAAAAAAATAACAAAATGTTCCTAAACAGCTACTGTGGAATGATCATCAACAGCAGAAACAGCACCGACGTCGTTGTTTCAGTCGTAGCAGTAATTTTGTTATATAGTTTTCCTTATTTACACTATTTACAGTGAAAACATACTGGGGTTGGAGGTTGTATTAAAATTACTACTTATACTATTTACAGTGGTAACAACTTGGGGTTGGAGGTTATATTAAATCTTCCTGCTTACACTATTTACAGGGTAACAACTTGGGGTTGAAGGTTATATTAAATCTTCCTGTTTACACTATTTACAGTGGAAGCAACTTGAGGTAAGAGGTTATATTAAGCTTTCTGCTTACACTATTTACAGTGAAAACACCTTGGAGTTAGAGTTGATATTAAATTTCCTTCTTACACTATTTACAGTGAAAACACACTGGGGTTGGAGGTTATATTAATTATTTCTTCTTACACTATTTACAGTGGAAACACCGTGGAGTTGAAGGTGACCTTTCAGTTATTCTGGACACCGATAATGGTATCATCATCATCATCATCACCATTCCTTTTCTTATTTAGTTTTGTTTAGGTAGGCCTCAACACATGCGAGCATAATTCGCAGATGTTACAGTGTCAGTGATGAGATCAAGTCCTGTACATTGTAACGCGTTCTATACTAGAAGATGTAAAAATCCCCAGCAATGTTTTAAGTGCACACAAAACACATTAGCATTCTTCTGTCGTTCAGTCACACATGCGCCCAGGACTGGTTGGTTCTTGATTAGTTTCACTGCTCGATCGCGAGTGAGGGGTGTGCAAATGGAGATGTGTCCGTCCTAACCAGGGCCCCAGGGCAACGGTCTAGTTTAGTTACCTCCAGCTATGACAATTAACATTCCCTGAAAATGGCGGCAGGGTTGTACAACCTGCTTCGGACTAGTTATCATCACTTCCTTACCGTACTGGCCGAAATGTGACACTGGCTATTGTCCGGCGCGTAAGGTACTGGTTACTGAGCAGTGAGGCGATTTCAAGATACTATAAGTATGTAGGTCTGTTTCTGTGCAATTTGTCATTGAATGGTATTATTTGTATAATAATATTATATTATTAATGTTTCAAAGAAAGCGTTTTTAAACAATATCTTTTACTTTTCGTACTGTAGATTTCAGTGAAGTAGTCCAGTAACGAGGTTGTAATGTTGTAGAAGAAATTAGGAGCTTCATGACAAGTGTAGATTTCAGTGAAGTAGTCCAGTTACGAGGTTGTAATGTTGTAGAAGAAATTAGGAGCTTCATGACAAGTGCAGATTTCAGTGAAGTAGTCCAGTTACGAGGTTGTAATGTTGTAGAATAAATTAGGAGCTTCATGACAAGTGTAGATTTCAGTGAAGTAGTCCGGTTACGAGGTTGTAATGTTGTAGAATAAATTAGGAGCTTCATGACAAGATTAGATCCTACCTTCTATCTCCCCCATCACCCCCAACCCCACCACCACGACACCATTATGCAGATGTAATAGTGGGTAGATGGGGCTCATTAAATGTAAATAAAAGACGGATTTTTATTACTTCAGAAATTATGTGACAGTAAAACTGTATCTTATTATGGTTTAAGGGTAAAATTTTACGACTCCCTTATAATCCGCCAAGTGATAGACATAGCCTTGTGGGAGATATATTAATAACTATAAATTAAGATTGTCAAGCACTTGTAATTAGTTATGTGTTATTAATTAATAAATAATAATCATAACGAGTTAAAGGTGCCCAGAGGTGTCACATGACGCTCATAGTGAAATATAAACAAAGGGAGATCACTCTTGATTTTAGTGTCCGCTGCAATAAAACATAAACAAACGGAAAAACCTGTTGTCACGCATTTGAATGTGTTCGGTGATTTGTGAAAATGACGCGCCAGAGTAGCATTTAATGTTTCACACTAACTGCATAATTATGGAGAAAAATCTATATTTTATAGCGCCATAGTCGTTTGCTTACACGAAACCCAACTTCCATCTTTCTCTACTTTCGAAAGCTGCGCTGACAAAGCACCAGGAAGAAGTGTTGTTGCAGATGAATGGTACACTTCAAACTTCCGGTGAAAGGCAGAAACAAAGATGGTGCAGATTTTGTGGCTAATTTTTTATCTGCTGCGGCTGCTGCTGTTGACGATTATGGTAATGCAGATGATGATGCACATGATGATGGTGAAGAAGAAGATGATGATTGTGGTGATGATTGTAGTGATGATGATGACGACGACGATGATGATGGTGGTGGTGAAATAGCACAGAGGTAGTCAAAATTCATATGATTGAGAAAGACAGAGACAGACAGTGAGAGAGAGACAGAGTCAGAGACTGAGAGAGAGGGAGACAGATAGAAATGGAAATGGAGAGGCAGACAGATGGGCAGCGACACAGAAACAAAGAGAGAGAGTGAGTGAGAGAAGAGACATCCGATAGAATCAGAGACGGCGAAAGATACAGCCAGAGAGAGAGAAGGAGAGAGAGAAAGACAAAAGACATGTACAAAGAACCAGAGACGGGAAGAGGAAGCGGGGGAAATAGGGAGACAAAGAGGGGGAGAGAGTTGAAAGACAAATCAGAAAGAAAACTTGATATCGTTTGCAGATCCCAAGTTCCAATAGAAAATCTCACGAAGCCAAACTCACGGATATCTCGAATGATCTTAAACACACTGATACCACAAGAACGAACAACTGACAAAACATGATGGAGTCTCTCGATATTACTGGAGAGCTGAAATGAACACGTGACGAACAAAGACAATGAAAGAGATAGACTGAAGGAAAAAGAGAAATAAAGAGGTAGAGACAAAGTAGACGGTGAAAGATATGAATTAAATAGTTAATCACAATAAGTTATAGCGTAAACAGACAGACAAACACATGCAGAGAACAGGAAGTGAAATAAATAATGCCACCTGATTGACCTTTCTTGGCATAAAAGACATTTTTACCAGTGTCGTTCTGGAAGAGGGTTCTAGGCACTGCTGCTCTGTCAGCTCTGAGACTCTGAGAGTATTTTCGGCGCAAACAGAGACAGTCACGTGTTCAGTCAGGCTAAACATCTGGCTAAATATCTGGCGAATTATTACAGCTTGACCTCCTAGGGGTCTACACTGCCCAAGTTAGGTCTGGATCGCCAGTCTTCGCGAAAGAGGGGAGATAGCGGTTATATAAATCAGTCTGCTTTCGCGAGTCTGACAGGTTCTAGCCGTTATATAGTCTAAACGCTATATCTATGACTTAATCTAGTCTTAATATGTGTCTGTCTATGTATTAACATCTGTCTATATCTATATGACGTCTTAACGCGTGTCTGCTATATGTGTATCTTTGCCTATGCCTATCTATGCTTTTGCATATGTCAGTGTCTTAGCCATTGTCTGTCTATATCTAGGCCTAAGTTTGTCTATGCCAATGTCTATGTCTTTGTGTCTATACCTATGTCTATGTCTTAGTCTGTATCTATGACTATTTCTTTGCTTATGCCTAACTATACTTTTGCCTATGTCTATGTCTTATCCATTGTTTATGTCAGCCTAAGTTTGTCTATGTCTTTGCCTATGTCTATCTATGCTTTTGTCTATGTCTATGCCTATGTCTTAGTCTGTGTATTTGCCCTTGTCTATGTCTTAGTCTGTGTATATGCCTATGCTTGTGTCTTATTCTGTGTCTATGTCTATGACTATGTCTTTGTGTCACTGTCTATGCCTATGTCTTAGTCTGTACCTATGACTATGTCTTAGTCTGTGTCTATGCCTACACAGTCCCAAGGCGGATGTGAGCACGGCAGCAAATAAATATATACAGAGACTAATACCATGCCGATAGATTCCAAGTTAACCCCCACACACACACACCTTTTTTGTTGTTCATTTATAGTGTATTAATTATTTTTTTCTAATGGAAACGAGACAGGGTAAACCCCGAATCGTGAGAAGGAAAAGTCTAAACCACACGCAAACGATTTTTTTTTTAAATAAACGGTGAACCGCCTTCAACAAACATCGGATAAGACTGACTGACTCACCATGTGAAGTCGTAAAGCTACACTTTGTGAGTACGGGTCTTTATATTGCACAAATCGATAGGGTCCAATATAATGACGTCAAATGACTAAATATAATACCCTCGTGATTGTGCTAAATCATCTGCTTGTGAAGTTTGTACATTTGGATATTTAGACGTTGTTCATACTTTGCCCATGCTACTTATTGCATAAAAAATAATTAAATATTGCAGACAAATTAAGACAAAAGTACATGTACCATAACCACTAGTGTTATTTCAGCAATCAAATAATACATATATATTTTTAAGTTTGGACTTTTTCATTTAGTCTAGCTCTGTCACAGAGTAACGCCTCAATTATTCTTAAGTCACCAATCTGCAGACAGTAAATAGGATGGGTGTCTTGTGATTCAAAAGTCGTCTTTTTTTTTCCTATGAAAAGAAACATACATCAAGTTCCATGTACACACGACGAACCAATGGACTGTAACAATCCACAGACTATTTAAGGTGTCAATCTATACAGCTCGTACATTTACTTTAGCACAAATCGCGTCCTGTGCAACAGGATACCTTAGTCCCATGCTTAAGTCCACCAATGATACTTTCAGATCTTTTTAAGAGGTAAAAAGAGGGAGTGTGTGTGTGTGGGGGGGAGGGGAATCCGGAACGTTAGTCTTGTAAAAGATTATAGAGAAGTAGTGTTTTGTTGTTTTTTTACTTTTATGATTCAACTTGAAACATCCTGCTTTAAAATGATAAACACTTTGTGAAAGAACTTTCTTCTGAGTTAATGTAGCAAAGGCTTGGCGAAGTGGACTGGACGAGAGATAAGTGGGCGCTGATCATTTCGGTGTTGCCAGGAAAAAGTGTTCACTCCTCTGTATTACACAGCGCGCGCACACGCACGCACGCACACACGCACACACACACACACACACACACACACACACACACGCACGTACGCATGCACGTGTACGCACACACATTCTCACATACACACACACACACATGCAGAGACACACACATATACACGCACGCTATACGCATATGGCGAAATTATTGCTGCTTCTATGAGATAGATACACATTAATCAAAGGAAGTTGCCAAAGCGAAATTGACGACTAGATGAAAATAATAATGGCGTTCTGTTCTCAGTGAGACGCCCGTTCCACGTCTGCATTTACGTCTGAGCGGAGTGTCATGTACGCTGAAAAGGTAATGGCTCTAGAAAAAAAATAACCTTACTTTTCAGTGAGATAATATCAAAATCTCTATTTTCTCTCAAAATCTCTATTTTCTCTCAAAAACTCTATTTTCTCTCTATCGTGCTTAATAAAAAAACAAATTTATTTTCTTATGATTGTCACGTACGGACATCTATCAATCAAGAAAAAAAAAAGCAATTTTTGTTGTGTGTCGTTCACAAACTGATTTTACAAGCACATATTTTTCTGTTTAGCACATTTATTGCCAGGTAAGAAATATCGCGGTTTTAACACTACTAAATTCCCGACAGATATAAGATTACTCATTTTATATGTATGTCTACTAAATTCCCGACAGATATAAGATTACTCATTTTATATGTTTGTCCTAGTTTGATTCTTGTTTTCATCCTGGAATTCACCAATCAGGAATAACTGCACGATACCCAGGAATGCTACGTGATCTTTGTCAACACCTGTAACGATGCATCAATATAAAATGTAATTCATTGTTATTCCAACCTATAAACGCTGTGTGAGTCTCTTTTATGGTGGATTGCACAAACTGCTTTTAAAAATTTTCACTGCATGATTGATTTCGTGCACTAGTCTACTTTTATAATGTTAAAAATGGATTTCTGAAATATTTACCAGAAGTATTAGAATATTTTCTCGTGTGCTCTTTAATTACAGCAGGTAGCATCACACACAATCTCACAGATAAACACACACACACATACACACACACACACACACACACACACACACACACACACACACTCGTTTACCCCCACACAAAAGAAGAATACACTAGAAAATAGTATATATATATATGATGTTGAAATTAAAATGTCAAGCATTTTAAGTGTGCCATCAACTGAAGATGAAATCTCCTTTTTCAAAAGTACGTCACTTACTTTTTAGTTCAAGTTTAGGTTGGAACCACTGGTCATAAGGAGACCGCGAACCATGTAACCATGTCTGTAAAGTGCGTTGGTAATATGTCCACTTCAGCAAATATTACTTAATATTAAGTAGCAGGTTTTGTTTTGGGGGGCGTACCGAAATTGAGTTCTGAGATCTATTCATCTCAAGCAACTAAATTCGGTGAGAAAATACGGCTCACTCTTTACGAAGTGAGCTCTCACCTGTAAGTCCCACGGTTTAATAAGTCACGCCACAAACTAGTAACACGCTCTTTGTTAACTACGTGATGTCACAAACACGATCCTAAATGACGTCATACATTTAAACAGCAATGCATTTATTTTAAAAACCACTTCTTTGAATAGGATTCTCGTTGCCTACTACAAGACGTCACGACTCACACGGCTAAGCCGTTAGTGCCACAAATATGACTCACCGTAGCTAATTTCACAAACAGGATTCTGAGCACTTGCCCTCCAAATGAGTTACAAACGTGAATGCCATTTTATGAAAAGAATATTTTATTTTGGCATTAAGCTGTAACTGACTGGCTCATTGTTTACTAAGTATCGTCAAAAACCACGAATTCTCGCTGCTCGTCACAAAAACAAATAATTACTTACTGAATGATACCATAAATATTAAGTGAGGTCATAGGTATGCGTTCTGCTAATATATAAATGACGCAATATTACAGGTGACTAATCAGCTGGTAAATTACCTCCCAGATAATTCCACTACTTAATGAAGAACGGACATTATACAGATGAGTAATTGCTTAATATAAGTGACGTCATGATTTTGATTCACTGTTCCATAATGATCATCTGTAAGATAAGAATAAAAAGCCAGCATCTCCCTCTCCCGTCCAACAAACTCAGACCCTCTTATACATATTCACACATTTGAACACAAAATTAAACACACACACATAGATCTAAATGATGCATTGTCTCCCCTGGAAAATGTTTTAAGAATAGCTTTCATCTTGCAGATTTGTTTTTTCAGGCAGGATTGCTGATTGAAGAAGAGTGGCTGGCAGTTTGATCTAGGATGGCAGAATAGTGGTCAATATAATTAGTTTTCAATACATGTAGGAGTGCTTAGCCTTGAACCTGATCTGTAAGGAGTCAAAGCTTCTATAGACACTTGTGTAGAAGTGTAACAGTAGAAAAAATTCCAACACAAAGCTGCTTAATGTACGTTTCTTTTTAATGTGCGTGTTTACGAGTTGCTGCACTTTTACAGATTGAAGAGGGCTAAGATTTCGTCACAACATAGGCTTGAATTCACTCGTATTCATGCATAACTTAGACTAACCTAACAATGTCATATAGCACAAGGTATCATGCATGACTTCCTATAACTTGGCTAAGACAGTAGCGCACAGTACTTGTGCAATGCCTCAACTATATAAATAATTTATGCTGTACTAAAAAGTAAATCAAACAATAAAATATATAATTTCAAAATAATTTCAAGAATAATACTTACATCACTGTATAAGTGTACTGCAAACACAGATAATAATACAATTTTTTTATGCAGATCAGTTACTAAAAGAAAATGTTAAAAGGAGCTCTAAAGAAAAACAACTAACAGAAATCAGTCACTATGGAAACAATACTAAAATATATGAACGTATGTACTTAATTAAATAGGAAACGTTTCAATCACATAACGCGTGACACAGTAGAAACGGTTTAGCAAAAATTAATAATACGCTCTCTCATAAATTAGAAAAATAGTTTAACACAAAGTACTTGGCTCCTGTCTTATGTTGCAGCTAAGTAGTTCAGCACAGTTATGGTTCGAACTCTGGGCGCGTCTTCTTGTCTCTCGGCACTTCCTCTTATCTCTCAGCACATCCTCTTAGTAAGTTATGGTTCGACCCCTCGACACATCCTCTTAGCAAGTTATGGTTCGACCCCTCGACACATCCTCTTAGCAAGTTATGGCTTGATCTCTCGACACATCCTCTTAGCAAGTTATGGTTCGACCCCTCGACACATCCTCTTAGCAAGTTATGGTTCGACCCCTCGACACATCCTCTTAGCAAGTTATGGTTCGACCCCTCGACACACCCTCTTAGCAAGTTATGGCTTGATCTCTCGACACATCCTCTTAGCAAGTTATGGCTTGATCTCTCGACACATCCTCTTAGCAAGTTATGGTTCGACCCCTCGACACATCCTCTTAGCAAGTTATGGCTTGATCTCTCGACACATCCTCTTAGCAAGTTATGGCTTGATCTCTCGACACATCCTCTTAGCAAGTTATGGTTCGACCCCTCGACACATCCTCTTAGCAAGTTATGGCTTGATCTCTCGACACATCCTCTTAGCAAGTTATGGCTTGATCTCTCGACACATCCTCTTAGCAAGTTTGCAACAGCCAATCCACCAAGCCATAGAGGAATCAGAATCCAAGTTCCAGCACGTTAGACTTCTGTCTAGTCCGTTATTTAGCAAGTAGCATACATGGACAAATTTGACAGCTCTCGTTCAACCGGCCAGGTTTTACTCCTCACGTCCTTCAAACTGTTTACCAGACATACTGGATGATGGACAGACATGCTGGATGATGGACAGATATGATGGATGGATGAGAGACGTGCAGCCCAGCTGGGGACGGACATCAAACGTGTTGCCGCCACTCTTTCTATGCACGCACCACCTGGGGGAAATAAAGTTTGAGCATTCTCATAAATGCTTGAAGGCACATTACCATTTATGGGATATTTTTATTTGCTTTGTAGCATTGCACATGTGTGTGTCAAAGAATATTAAACTTTTTTCGTTAAAATCCATCATTTAATGTAATTCTTCAAAATCAATTACGAGCGTGTTTTGAAATAATGTTATTCTTTTGTTTGTTTATTTATTTTTAAAAATTAAAGTTTTCAATTATTTGGCAAATTATGAACTATCTTCATTGTTGACTTTTATTACCTCCTTCTTTGTATTTATCTCCCGCACCCATTCAAGGACTGTACTTGTCTCCCTAAGCTCCCTGTAAAGTAAATGTAAGGTGTGTTTAGACAACTCGGGACTTATCTGTGTTTGTGAAAGTGAGGTTTTAAGGTACACAAGTAAAATGATACAGGTATAGGTGAACGCAAGACCTTGTGTCTGTAAACGCTATGTCATCTCCCACTTTAAAACGCACGTACACTCGTAATCTCACCTGCACTCCCAACCTCATGTACACTCCCAATCTTATGTACACTCGTAATCTCACCTGCACTCCCAACCTTAGGAACACTCCCAATCTTATGTACACTCGTAATCTCACGTGCACTCCCAACCTCATGTACACTCGTAATCTCACCTGCACTCCCAACCTTAGGAACACTCCCAATCTTATGTACACTCGTAATCTCACCTGCACTCCCAACCTCATGCACACTCCCAATCTTATGTACACCCATAATCTTAAATTCACTCATAATCTCTTTCTCTTTCTAGATCGCGTCCAATCGAATATAAACTACTTTTTGTTTGCAAATTTATTAAATTTTAATGGGTTTTGTTATTTCTGGAAACGAACATTTACCAGAAGTAATATTTCAGTTACATTTAAAGTCACAGGTCAAAGGTCAGGAACTAGGAAATAATCAATATGCTGGCTTAAGTAACGAAACATCCACGTGAAAATACCATTCATTTATTCTTCAGTTTGTGTGCTTGTTGTTTGTTTATTTGTGTTGTTTGATCGTTAATGAGTTTGCTTTGTGCTGTTATCATTGATTATATTATTGATACGAGCTTTTTGTATTTGTTTGCTGTTGTCGCTGACCATAGGTGTACTTTTGTTTTGCTGTTTATTTTGATATTATTTGCTTTTTCTTGTTTGTTCGTTTATATAATTTATTGTTGTTTCCTTGTACCAATAATTACTTCGTCACAATAAAGACCTGCCTACTGCAAACACCCTGTACCAATAATTACTTCGTCACAATATAGACCTGCCTACTGCAAACACCCTGTACCATTCTCAGCTCAGCTGTTATTTACATTTCCCCAGTTTACAGTACTCTACACAATAACCGTCCTTGGGAGATCATTAAGTGTAACCTCAGCAGTTACCGTACTCCACACAATAACCGTCCTTGAGAGATCATTAAGTGTAACCTCAGCAGTTACCGTACTCCACACAATAACCGTCCTTGGGAGATCATTAAGTGTAACCTCAGCAGTTACCGTACTCCACACAATAACCGTCCTTGAGAGATCATTAAGTGTAACCTCAGCAGTTACCGTACTCCACACAATAACCGTCCTTGAGAGATCATTAAGTGTAACCTCAGCAGTTACCGTATTCTACACAATAACCGTTCTTGAGAGATCATTAAGTGTAACCTCAACAGTCACGTCGCACAGGTTATGGTGGTTGATAAGTGAACATTAAAGAAACTCTTCTTTAAAGTAGCGTTTGTTGACTTCTTTAATCAAATGTAGCCTAGTCTTTATTATATGGAGATTCGCTTACTCGCAGTAAGTCTAACTCGGTCTTGATTATATAAAGTAGCACTCATACTTAGTGAAATAGAGATCTGTTTGCTACTTTAAGTCCTTTAATTTTCTCACGCGGCGAAGGTCGATAAAACAGAGTTGAAGTTTTGGAACTTGCATTGCACAGCACGAGTCTGGAGTGACGAAAATGGTTGGAGTCTCTTGTGGAGAATCCCTAAAGGAGGAGTAGAAGTGTGTGCGTTGTGTGTTTGTGTGTGTGTGTGTGTGTGTGTGTGTGTGTGTGTGTGCTTGCGTGTGTTTGTATGTGAATAGGTGTTTTTGTTTGTTGTATGTGTTGTGTGTATTTGACGGTGTTTTGTCGGTGTTTGCGTAGATGTTTATGTGTGTGTGTGTGTGGGGGGGGGGTGTTATCGTGAGTCTGTTTGGGTGTTTGTATGTGTGTGGGGTGGGTGGAGGGAGAGTGTGCGGAGATCACCCCCGCAACCAGACATCACGCTTTGATCAATGAGTACGTGTTGTGTACTGACTCTTCCTACATGTAGATTGGCCTTGACCTATCCAATCCGGCAGGCTATCTGCATACATATTCCATTGCAACTGATCTGCATCACAACCAGTCAACCCAGTCTACCAAGTTTTTAAAAAATCTATTAATAGTAATGAGTCACTAACATGCCTGATTTGTGTTTGCTCCTCAAGTGAGCACAATCCTGATCCAAAATAACGTAAGCAAACGAATGTAAATACGGATTTTAAAAAAACAACTGAAAGAAAACCTACCTGAATATGTTTCTTCTAAAACAATGCACACAGTACATGAACTTACATGAACAAACCTCCTTATTAACACAGTGAACGCGACAGTATTTCAACCAATTTACAAAACCTGAAAACATCTCACAGAACATCTTAAGTTAAAAGTCTGAACAAGTTCTGATGTATAAAGGTAAATATGGAGAAAAAATAACCAGATTATAAACATTGAACCCACAAAACAATCCGAAAATGTTCAATAGTAAATCAAACTGAACACAATCAAAAATTGTTCAGTAGTAAAAACACCCGAACACTAACCACTGTCAAAATGTTTAAAAACATTGAAAACAAAGCAATCTTAACAAGTTTATTTTTTAAAAAGAGTACTGCCAATAATACTGACACAATAATTTATAAAGAAAAACACACGATGACAAAATAAGGTAAACAAAGCGCACTTCCGGTGACACAATAACTTAAACAGAAAAACACACGATGACAGAATAAGGTAAACAAAGTTTATCAAACAGCAAACTGATAGCATACCAATAAGAAAACAAATAAATTAAATGAGGGGAGTCTTTTTGCAGCTGCGCCACCTCAGTACGTCACTGTCACGCGATGGATCGATTTACTTAGAATTTGCCAGAACAGTTTGCAAGCAGGCCTGATAACTGTACTACTTGTATTTGGGTGTTTGCGTGTTATCGCCACTGGCCCATTTTCAGAAAATTAGTGGACACTATATTTGAAGCAACATTATGCGAATTCATTTTCAGTCTGTCTTTCTACAAAGTCATGCATTCTCCTCTCTGTTTCATTTCAACATTAGTTGAAATTTTCATTTGAGAGTTATTACGGATAACTGAGTGCGATTAAGAATTAAGACGCATGTTTACGTACATGTATACGTGTCGGTGTTTTTTTCCCCTCTCTCTCTCTCTCTCTCTCTCTCTCTCTCTCTCTCTCTGTGTGTGTGTGTGTGTGTGTGTGTGTGTGTGTGTGTGTGTGTGTGTGAATTAATTCCGTTAAATTCGATCGGTTATATATATATATATACACATGTCAGTATTGATGTCCATAAATTTCAAATAATTGCGCGCAATGATTTATTAGGTCTCTCTCTCTCTCTCTGAGTGTGTGTGTGTGTGTGTGTGTGTGTGTGTGTGTGTGTGTGTGTGTGTGTGTGTTTGTGTGTGTGTGTGTGTGTTCCGTTAAATGTAAAATATACGGGTTTAATGCAAATTAAACATTTAAAATGTGAAATAACTAAGCCAGATGCCTTAACAACCACTTGACTTAGATATCTGGTTCCTCTCTCTCCATCTCTGCCTTTCTCTTCTCTTCTCTTCTCTTCTCTTCTCTTCTCTTCTCTTCTCTCTCTCTCTCTCTCCTGTCTCTCTCCCCTTTTCTGTATCTTCTTTTTTGTCTCTCTCTCTCTCCTTTGTCTCTCCCTTTCTCTTTTCATCTTCTCTTTCTTTCCTTCTAATTTTTGTCACTATTTCCATTTTCTCTCCTCCCCATCCCTTAATCTATCTCATCTGTCTCTCTCCTTTTCTTTCTGTCTTCTTTCTACCCCTAACCCCACTCCATATAGATTTTATTTTCTCCCCCCTCCCTCTCTCTTTCTAGCTTCTTTCTCTCTCTTGTTTCCGTTTCGGCGTGCTTTTTTCTAAAGCATTTGCATAGTTCCCTCTTCTCTCAATCTTTCTCTGTCTCAACTGTGCGTGTGTGCGTGTGTGTTCCACATGAAAGAATTTCAGTGTTTTCATGTGACGGAAGGTTGTGGGCAATTGCACGTGATGAATGCTTACTTTAAAGAGCTGTATCGGGAACTAAATAATTACATTGAATAGTATGATTCCGGTCAATTTCAAAGGTGAATTATCCAATTGGTAAGTGAAAACAGTTACGTTGTGAGGTTGAAAAAGTAAAATAGTTGGTCGGATTCTTTGCCTATAGAAGAAGGAAGTTCATTAAACATATTCCATGATTTTCATTTTATCTAGTGAAACAAAACAAGTTTTGCTTCCTGCGCCATCTGTTTGGGGGGCGGGTTGCAGCAGCTGGGTCTGTGGGATTCCGCAACGGTTACATTGTGTGTGTGTGTGTGTGTGTGTGTGTGTGTGTGTGTGTGTGTGTGTGTGTGTGTGTGTGTGTGTATGTGTGTGTGAAGATAACAGAATTATTGCAATTTTTTGTGCTTTCATCTAGGTCACTTGATGTAAATAGTTACAAGTGTTCAGATCCAGTAATGACTTTATAAAGCAGGAACAACTTCATTTATAGCAAACGTTGTTGTTGTTTTTTTCAAGATAACAGAATTTTGCATTTTTTGCTTGAACAAGGTCACCTGACATAAATGGTTACAAATGTTCAGATCCAGTAATGACTTTGTCCAAGGACCAAATTTTGTAGTGGAAGAAAGCACATCACGTGAGAAAAAAGATTTTTATTTCCTTGATATTTTGTTGTTGTTTATTTGTCCACAAAAATAAAAATGACGTGTTTCTTCTTTCCTTTTCTTTCCTTTCCTGCTCGTACGTTTAAATAGAGAGGCATTGGTGGTTTTGTTGTGATTTATTTTGTGTGCATGGTGGTGGTGGTTCTTGTTCCAAGAATCACATCGCCCCATCCTATATATAACCAGCTGAGAAACAAGTGGAAACTAGATCTCACTGTGACAGTGAGTCTAACTAAGACATCAGTATTAAGCAAAGCAAATATTATACAAAATACCCAATAGTCATACAATTATAAAAGAGGAATTGATTAAATCATTTGCACTCGACCTCTCCAAATTCTGTTCAAAAACCTCGTTAACAAAGTGGGTTTGATGCAAACTTGTTTATTGTCTCAACACAAAATGAAAATCATGGGACAATTTAAGTTTAATTAATTTCCTTCTTTGTAGGCAAAGAATTCGGTCAGCTATTTTACGCTTTACTAAACCTCATAATTGTTTCCTACTTACAACTTAAATCACCCGACCCGTGACGTTGACCGTAATCGCACTGTTCAGTTTACAATTATTTCGTTTCCATCAACCAGTAAATAAAATATTACTTAGTTTTTACGAGGTAAACATCAATATTACTTAGTTTTTACGAGGTAAACATCAATATTACTTAGTTTTTACCAGGTAAACATCAATATTACTTAGTTTTTACCAGGTAAACATCAATATTACTTAGTTTTTACCAGGTAAACATCAATATTACTTAGTTTTTACCAGGTAAACATCAATATTACTTAGTTTTTACCAGGTAAACATCAATATTACTTAGTTTTTACCAGGTAAACGTCAATATTACTTAGTTTTTACCAGGTAAACATCAATATTACTTAGTTTTTACCAGGTAAACATCAAACATTACTTAGCTATTACTAGGTAAACATCAAACATTACTTAGCTATTACCAGGTAAACATCAAACATTACTTAGCTATTACCAGGTAAACATCAAACGTTACTTAGCTATTACCAGGTAAACATCAAACATTACTTAGCTATTATCAGGTAAACATCAAACATTACTTAGCTATTACCAGGTAAACATCAAACATTACTTAGCTATTACCAGGTAAACATCAAACATTACTTAGCTATTATCAGGTAAACATCAAACATTACTTAGCTATTACCAGGTAAACAAAGAGAAGCAATTTCATTAAACTAAATTCACCTTGTTCATTTCAATCGCATTACTTCTAAACAGTGGCCACGGATACAGTTTCGCACAGACAGATACACATGCACACGAGCAGACAAATACACATGCACACGAGCAGACAAATACACACACGCACAGAGTTCTTGTAAATAAATACAAAACAGTGGCGAAGCAGACACTCCACGCTATGGAATATGGTGCCCGGATATGATTTTATGTGGTCTTTTTTAAACCAAAGATACATCTGTTAAATGTGGGTTTTTGAATAAATAAACAATTGCCTTTATTGAATTCTTTAGTGCATTGTCTGATTGAGTTTGTGACTGGGGATTGTCTGTCTAGCGTCATAAGAACATTGATCAAGCTACAAGTCGCTGAGTATTTATGTTTGTAAAAATCTAGATGCTCTTTCTCAACTAACTTTAACCTGTTTGAAGAAAATAATTTGATAATTTTGTTGGAAGATGGGAAAGATTACAAGCCTGTAGAAAACGTACTGGGTTAAGTAGTTTTATATAACTAAATACGATTTTATTTAACTCACTGGTTAATTCTTAAAATATAAGTAATTAATTATTTTAAAAAGTAAATAACTGTTTTATTTGCTCATATTCAGCACACTTAGTGAAATAAAATAACTTTGAACCCAGCAACCAAGGATACAAATTTGAATTGTTTAATCTTGAATTGGTTTTAAATACATGTATCTATTTCTCTCATTTCTTCCGATCTCTCTCTCTCTCTCTCTGGCGGACAAATACTGATTTAAAATAAAAATAAACAGTTGCAATTCGTCAGCCAGATGACTGCATCATACATGTATCATTGTGTGTGTATGTGGCGCTGTGTGTCTGTGTATGTGACGCTGTATGTGTGTGTGTGTGTGTGTGTGTGTGTGTGTGTTTGTATGTGTGCCGATGCATGTCTGCAAAAAGACGTGCATGCGGATTGTCGGTTTCCTGCGTATCCGGTCTCGGAATGTTCAAGAACGGTAATAAAATAATCCAGTACTTTTTCTTTTTTTTTTAACACGGACATCAACACCTGTTGTAAACAACATAAAATGGACCCTTGGTTAAAGGAAACAATATTTAGGTGTAGTTATATTTAAAAAATTAAAATGTCTTTTTCACATGGTACGACTGCGAACTGTGATCTTTGTATTAGCTCTCCAATTGTCAACAGATGTCATGTTTCCTGAGAATGATGACTGGCCGTGCGGTACTTCATGTTTCCCGACAGATATTTTCAAGTGGCCTCTGTCTTCACTGCTCACTGAACGGTAACCCACAAACAGAACAAGTTGATTCTCGCCCCTGTTCTGTTCACCTCAAAATATTTGCCTCGGTCGGCAAAGACTATAAATAGAAGATTATCTGTTCTACCAATTGGCACGCGATCGGTTCCGGCCTGAAGCGCAACCTCCCCTCCCCACAATCTAGTAGTCAGTCAGTCAGACCAAGAGCACAAACCGTAACAACTTTTCAACGGATCACATGTAAGGTGGGTCACCACAACGGCCACTGTGCAGCTTTGTGATCGCGTTCTTGCTGGTTATACGCATAGTATGACAGATATTGTACAGCCTTACAAGTGAATACGTAAAGTTCCTCAAGAACTGTTTGGTAACCATTGACCCCACCTCCTCTTCCTGCTAACCTCCTTCTCCTTTACAAGTTTTTGTTACGGCGCTTCGACATCCGAAATCTGACCTGACTTGTGCAATGTTAAGAAAGTAGGTGATCCAGATAATTCGATTGGTATCGAGTAACGATAACTCTTGTAAATACTGCGTACTCATCAGTGAGAAGTGTGTGTGTGTGTGTGTGCGCGCGCGCGCTCATGATTCAAGCAGGCAGTAAAGACGGTGAAGTTTGAGGTTTGCTTTACAATTAAATATTAAGCAATCTTTCTAGTCCAAAAACTAAAATGAATTAATACTTTTTTTTAAAAAAAAATTTAAATTACCCCAGTGTTCTACAACTCCTGTGAAGACGATTTGCGGTCAGGAAGACTGATTAATTCTGAACCCTCTACAAATCCATGAAAACAGTCGTAATTTAGCATAATAAATAGGATTATATAGTCTTAAATAACCCGTTTCCCATATTTGTAACACAACCCATATGTGTACGCCCAAGTCCAATTCAACAAGCAAGAGATTGTTATATCTTTAGTTTTAATTGACAAATTGTGGAACAAAAGTTTCAAGAGTGAATTGATCTGGGTCACAAGCAAAATAACCGTCCATTACAGAGTTAACAATCCGACACACTCCCTTTTGTGAAATCAAGATTCTTTGTTGTGATCTTGCTTGTATTTTTTCCTCGCTGATTTACGGGAGAAAAGGAAATGAATACACAAATTCTACAGAAAATTCTTTCAACAACGAAAGCAAACTCTACGCAAACGTCAAAACATAAAAGAAGACAGGCATACTCACAGACCTCGACAACTACAACAGAGGAGAAAACCCCCCAGACTACAATTACTGCAATCAGCGAGGAAAAAATACAAGCAACGATCACAACAAAGGCAGAAGACAAAAAGAAACATAACAGAATTACCAGCACTCAGACTAACACAACAGAGACGAAAGAAAAAATAATACAAACAGAAGAGGACAATATTAAGTCATGCGACACACAGACTGAGACAAAAGTTGACACCACTCTGGAAGAGCTTTCCACTATGCTAGGGCTCCACTGCTCTCACCCTTGCCAGACACGCCACCACGAACGTCATCAACGGAATCAACAACACCAACAATCATAACAGAACGCCAGGCTTCACCAACAATCATAACAGAACGCCAGGCTACACCAACAGAACAAGACCCAAAAACGAAAAGGAAGATGCCTACCACAACACATCAGATAACAACAGCAACAACAACAGAATCAACAAAAGCAGCCACAACAATGACGACAACAACAACGCCTACAAAACCACTACCGACAACGAGAACAATGGCTGCCCAATGAACAGCAGTCCATGCAGTAAGGTTACCTTAAACACCCCATTGAAGACATGATTCAACTGCTGCTCGACCACCTATACAGGCCGCCAGCGCCCGCCTTCATATATCCCAATGGACACCGGGGGCAGCCATGACGCCAGCACCAACGACAACACCACCAGTGAGGAGGACAGGGGGGTTGAACATCCCGGACACGCGAACACGCTAAATATAATATGGCGTACTACTAGCCTGGGCTCTGCAAGACATCCCCTCCCACCCAGTGTCCATTAACTGTTGCTGATATTTGGTATAATTCATTATTACAACGTCACCACAGAGTACAGCGGCGACAATAATAAAACTTAAAATTATGTGACGCCGTTAAAGCAAAAGTTAAAATTCTGTGACACCGTTAAGGCAAAAGTTAAAATTCTGTGACGCCGTTAGGGCAAAAGTTAAAATCTCTAGTGACTTAATAAATATATACTAACGTTATATTTACAAAAGTTAAAATCTATTAATTAACATTATGATTATAAAAGGCTAAAATTGATTCACGCATAATTACAAAACTCTAATTCTATTGACAATATTCACAAAATTAAAAAAGCGCTCATGTTCTGTGCACTTGGCTTCTACACTAAATATATTTACAATATTCAAAATGAAAAAAGGTGCTCATGTTCTGTACACTTGGCTTCTACTCTAAATGTATTTACAATATTCAAAATTAAAAAGATAGTAATGTTTTATACACTTGACTTCTACTGTATGCTGATGGAATCGGTTCAATGCATTCCGATTCCCGAATCAAGCAAATGAATGTAATATGTGACCAACGTATCTTATGTCTTATGACCTCAACGTGTGCCCGTTTAACTACTTATATTGGCATTGCAGGATGGGGTGCCTTAAAGGAAGGCAACTAATTACGACCAGTCAACATGGCAGTGACTCATAACCGTCCTTCACCTTCAGACATTATCAGTGTTTGGTCATCTGTCCTCATCTCCCGAACTTTTGGTTCGTTATTTTCGTCCCTCTACACAACCTACATCTGTGTTCATTAACGACATCAAGATACCAGCGCTTTAATTACATCGTCCATGTTTACACTTCAATATCTTAACGACATTCGCCATCAAGGTACCATCGCATTAATTATATCGTCCTAGTATACACTTCAATATCTTAATGTCTTTCACCTTCAGAATATCATTATCTTTTTTAAGACTTTATTTTCACGCGTGCACATTCGCACGCACGTACACACATATATACACACGCAAATATTTACGCATACATACACGTACGCACACACAGGTGTGCATGTGCCAATATGAATATCAGTAATTCACTATCCACTCTTTCACCTTAGGAAATAAAATTTTTATTGTCCACTATCAGCAATTTATTATCTATTATTTATCTTCAGGCTGCCAGTGATTGCCTGCCCTTTGTTATGGGTTGGGGGTGGGGGGTGGGGAGAGGAGTGTAAGGAAGAATTACTTTACTCTAAATAAAACCTTTTATTTATATCTTAATTTTGGAATTAAAAAAAAATTAATACACTACCTATTGTACATTTTAAAATAAGGATTCTTTTAATTTGCACTGATGGATTTTAATTTGGGCTTTGTTTTGAAAGAAGGAGACAATATTTATCTATTTTAACTATAGCACTTGATTTGTCTTTCCACTAAGCGTACACGTCCGACTTTTCACACTTACCTCCCCTTTGCCGAACTCATCACAATAGCCTCCCTACCCTGTGCCAAGCTATACAAGGAAAGAAAAGCGATAGATAAAATGTGGGAACACGGCTTTACAATAATAATTTCTTTCCCAACATTCGGTACAGGAAAAGCAGTGAGTTATCACAATCTGATCTGGTCTCACTCACCTAATAAATAGCAGTAAAAATGTCGTTTGTCGGTAAGTCATGCAAGCAGACGGCTGGGATATGTCGCAATATGTTCACTACGTATCGGCAGAATTATTTAACCAAATACGGTACGTGAATAAATTACACAAGTTACTCGAGTTCTCGGGTCTTATTGAGAGCGTTACCACTACAAAAAGACAAAGCTAAAGACGTTTGTTTCTGCTCAAATATAAAGTTTAATAATGTACCACACGTGCGGGCGTGTTTGTGCATGGTTGTGTGTGTGCGTGCTTGCGTGTGTGCATGTGTGCGTGAATGTTTACGTATGTGTGTGTGCGTGCGTGTGCGCGCACGTTTGTGATTTGTGTATACTGTGTTTCTGTGCTTGTATATGTTTGTGTGCCGATATGTAGATGTATGTTCTTGTGAATGTGTTTGTCATTATGTAAATATATAAACGCATTAGAATCATAATGCATGTTTGTCAATATGTAAATATATAAACGCATAAGAATCATAGTGCAGAAGTGTGTAAAACTTTGGTAGCATATGTGGTGTTGTGGTGGTGGTAGTATTACTTGTATGTGTTTGTGCATATATGTATGTATGTGTTTGCGTGTATGTGTATGTATGTATGTGTTTGAATTTGTGTGTATTACAGTGGTGGATGTAAAACTTTTGTAGCAGTTGGTGGTGGTACTGGTAGTGTGTGTGTGTTAGGGTTGTGGGAGGAAGTATTCAAGGAAAATAGAGTGAGATGGGTGCAGTAGTTCAGTGCTTTCTCAATGAAGGAGACAATAAAGAGCCAAGATATTTATGATCGAGCAGTGAGAAATATTTCTCATGATTACTAAAATGACGCAAAACGTGTAGATTTATAAAAGTAACGTAAACATATGTAAAGTTCATCCAGTTAATGCTTCTCCCTTTGGGTTCTTATGGGTTCTTATTGCCCCCCCCAAAAAAAATAAATAAATAAATAAATAAATAAATAAAAAATAAAAAATAAAAAATAAAAAAAAATAATTGACCTAAGTGTTTAATAGGCATAACCTTTTGGCATTTTACAGCAAATATATATTTCCTGAAACATACTTCTTTATACAAAATATCAAAACAAAATGGAATTCTTCGAATCGCAAAACCACTTGTACCTGCTGACAATGATAACTTGTGTAAGAAAACAGTGCCAGGTCTCTAACATTGATAACTTGTGTAAGAAAACAGTGCCAGGTCTCTAACATTGATAACTTGTGTAAGAAAACAGTGCCAGGTCTCTAACATTGATAACTTGTGTAAGAAAACAGTGCCAGGTCTCTAACATTGATAACTTGTGTAAGAAAACACAGTGCTAGGTCTCTAACATTGATAACTTGTGTAAGAAAACAGTGCCAGGTCTCTAACATTGATAACTTGTGTAAGAAAACAGTGCCAGGTCTCTAACATTGATAACTTGTGTAAGAAAACACAGTGCCAGGTCTCTAACATTGATAACTTGTGTAAGAAAACACAGTGCCAGGTCTCTAACATTGATAACTTGTGTAAGAAAACACAGTGCCAGGTCTCTAACATTGATAACTTGTGTAAGAAAACACAGTGCCAGGTCTCTAACATTGATAATGTATGTAAGAAACGATATTGCCATGTCTCTGTCAGTGACAACTTGTGTAAGACAAGAGAACGCTAAGTCTCCTCATTAAACACCATTATCTAGTCAGTGAGAATGTTTAATCAGACTTAATATCTATAAGTGAATTTTTAATACAGAGATAGTTAGCTAAATTAAACTAATTTTGTATTTTATTGTATTACTGTGTTAAAGAATAAAAATAAATACTTTGGTTCAGTGAAAAATCTGTTGTTACGTTTGTGCGTCGATAATTTTATTTAAATCATCCCACCTACCCAGAGCGTGTCAAAACTGACATGTGGCCCACGACTTTGAACATACTCCACCCCCACCTCCCAGGATATTGTCTGAATACTTAGTAAATCTCGAATACGTATTTAATTGATAATTAAGATTACTTTTGTTTTGGGATCAAAAACCACATACGCACGCACACACACACACACACACACACACACACACACACACACACACACACACACACACACACACACACACACACACGTATTTCTTTTGCAGATGTATATTTATCCCTTTGGGTCTGTTACCAGCATTCATTGATTAATACGCATTGAAAGATTCGTTATTAGTAAGTTCTATTTTTAAGAGGCAACTTGTGCGTAATTCTCTGAATGCGATGATACGATAGTATTGAAACCACGGAAACCATGTCTACGTCCGGTCCAGCAGCACACAATCGATATGCCTATATTTTACACGCATGACTGGTGTACAAGAGCATGTGTTTATCTTTCTCTGTTTGTATATTACACATCCCATACATACAATACAAACACACACACGCGCGCGCGTAAACATTCTCAAAAACACAAAAGTTTACACAGGTGCGCAAATAATGACCGACAAATGTTGATAGATATCACTGTAGAGATCAAACGGGTTCGAGTCGCAGCTCCACTCACACGCTCGCCATGCCTTACTAAAAATAGATTTTTAAGAAAAGCTTCTAGCAACAATCTCGACCGTAGACCTATTGATAATAGCCTGATATTCATTCTGGCAACAGCTTGCCTGATAACAATAGGCCGGCGCTGATAACAACCTGAGATATACGGCAACTGAACAGCAGTTTTAGTGTCGCGGTACAGTCACTTTAAAACCGAGACTGTCCCACCTACCTACTCACACACACACACACACACACACACACACACACACACACACACACACACACACACACACACACACACACACACACACACACACTGATGTGTGGCCAGCATGCTTCAAGCCCTGTACACATTTTTTCAGTTAAAAATCTAGAGAAACGCACTTGCTTAACTCAAACACTGTAAGTGGCAATTGTCAGCAAATGGCAGTTGACATTATTTTCTAGTAGAAAATATTCGGACACGCCAAATGAAAGTTCCAGACTGATTAACGCGCTCCCTCTTTTGAAGCAGACGACAGTTAACATGCCCACAGTGCCCCAAATTGGTGTCATTATGGTCTTCTGAGAGTGCACGCTTAGTAGATTAAAGTTTCCACTAACTTTTAGTGAATCGGTATTTGCCGAGCGTTGTGACTGAGGAGTTAACCGTTTGTAGGCCAACATTTCAGATTATTGTCAATACGATGTGACATTTTGTTCTATGACATGTATATACACTGGTAGGCCAAGCATTCCCAAATGGTCACTTCTGTTTTTTAACCGTTGTATTCAATACAAGGTCAAATGTTTCAGATTTCATGTCACTTCTGTCTACTCACTCTACTGTTTACATTGATTTTCATATTATACGCTTACGTCTGTCTTCTAGCAGTTTACACTAATTATGCACGCTCTAGATCACTGTCCAATGACACTTTACACTAATTATGCACGCTCTAGATTACTGTCCAGTGACAGTTTACTCTAATTATGCACGCTTTAGATAAATGTCCTGACTGTCTAACGACAGTTTACGCTATATATATAAACACTCTAGAGTCTAGATTATTGCCCCAACTGACAGGAAGACAAACCAATAGAGATGGAGGCCACCATCGTCGAACTCGAAAGAGCACTAGTGACCCCCGCCCTCTCACCACTACCAGAGTCGCCTCCAAGGGCTGCAACAACATCAACAACAACACAACGACAACCACAACAGACTGTCAAGAAAAAACTTCAGAACGGAGCCCCAAGGGAAAAAGACGGCGCCCACCACAACGCATCAGACGACAACAGAATCAGCAACAACACCACAAAATAACAGAAACTGCAACAACAGCAAAGCCAACACAACAACCACCGCCGACAACTACAGCAATGGCGGCGGCACAGTGAGCAACAAAACATGGAGTGGGAATATTATAAACACCCCATTGTTGATATGATTCAACTGCTGCTTGACCACCTTTACTGGCCGCCAGCAACCGCCATCATACATTCCAACGGACACCGGGGACAACGACAACACCACTGAGCAAGACAGGGGGTAGAACATCCCGGGCGCATAAACACACAAAGTACAGATTTATTGTGTCATTAGCCTGGACTCTGTAAAACACCCCCATCCCCCACCACAAAACAAAGGCGAGAACAACTTACGACAGCGCTTTAGTCCACGGAATTCGGGACTACAGCCTGCCTTTGCCGACCTGACGTGTCACAACGGACGAGCAAGCTTCGGAACCAACACCGCACAGCCACCAGGAACACGCACGGACACCCATACTCTACCGGAAATCATCACCAAGACTCCACAACGACATGTTTTTTTCACACCTACATTTCCATAACAGTCTACAAGAAAGAATTACAAACTCTCTACACTTCACTCATAGACCGAGACAACACATGCTACTAGCTCCTACATTGGAAATATTTATTTTTAATTTTAAAAAATCGACAACTACTTAACACAACTTCAACTGCCACCCTCTCCAGAAGACAGTGAGGAGAGGAAGATCCCTCAGAAGCAGACCACGACCGAGAATATCAAAGATAAAAAGTCTACTGCGGCTTCTGAATGGATACGTCAGCGAAAAAAAATTCCCCCAACTTGCGGTTCACGCAATCTGACTTTGAAAACTCGCATGACTAGCATGTTACTGCTAAATCTGGCAATTCCAGACACTGTCATCCCAAGCATCCCAACTGAGTGTCACTAGTGTCATTTGGCAGATTTAAGTAGGAATGACACGGTAGATTTCACACCGACACAACCTGTGCACAAATAATCGTGTATTCTTAGATCTCTCCTATCCCCCTCCCCCCAAATAAAGTAAAATAAATATAAAAAATTGTAAAATCGGCAGACTCTATTTTGTTCGTCGATGGATGCTTGATCAGTATCTGTATGTAACTACGCGAGCACATTCACCATCTTGTGTTAATGCATATGCTGTAAATATTCCGGAAAGAGAAAATAGGAGTGACATTTTTATTTGAAAATGAAACTGGGTCACACACCCCCCCCCCACACACACACACTTCAAGGTGATATAACCTTGAATCATAAATTTCAAACACATGCACACAGAGTCAGTAACTAACTCGTACGCAGCGATACGCACACTCATACAAACTTGAAGTCACATAAACCCGTTAAGAGTAGAAATATTACAATTCTATAATTATCAAAGAATTCAAAATGCAAGTAAAGTCAGTGCCAAAGGCCAAGTGGCGAACCGTCCTGGGGTCAAGTTCGACATACAGACAGACGAACCAACTAAAAACTAGAACAGTAAAATACGAGGGAGAAATAAATAGGCGTTGGTGCAAGACGAGCAAAGCTTGATGAGTGTAGTGGGGTCCCTTATTTGAGGTGGAGGGGTGGTGGAAACTGAGATCTGTGCTATTCAATAGTTTACTTCAGTTGGAGATATATTTGGCCATCGAGTTACTCTCGTATTTATTTTTTTTTTCCCCTTCCTAATTCTCTCTCTCTCTCTCCCTCCCAACCTCCAACACCACCCGCTCCTTATGACTTCTCATGGAAACATTTTCTTCTCCTTAATATGATTGCTAGAATATGTCTTAAGGCAGATTTAAGACCAGTGCTTGTGAATAAAGTGCACGATTTGGCCAGGAGAGACAGCCAGCCGAGAAGTGTGGGATCAATGCCAAGTGATCGACCCAACAGTCAGCGCAAACGTTCGGCGCACAAGAAACACGGCGACTTTGACGCTGATCAAAGTGTAGCAGCGAGCTTTCCTGGACGCCCATCGACCGCCCGGCTGGAAAGAAACACAAAGCCCTATGTTCTGTGCGCGCGCGTGGTGCTGTGCGGTGCGAGGTGGGTAAAGTGCGGTGTGTTGTGGTAAAACTGTTCAGCGTGCGTGTTAAACGCGTCCTTTGGTTTGAAATTCAATCATTCTATTTTGGTTTGTAATTCAATCATTCTATTTTGGCTTGCTTTCCAAAGTATAATGTTTAATTACTTACGTGGACACCAGGGTTTGAGCAGGTACACATTAGCTTAACCTTTAACAGATATTAAGACAGAGCAGCATCACTCAGAGAAATACTATCATGTGTATATGTGTGTGTGTGTGTGTGTGTGTGTGTGTATGTGTGTATGTATGTGTGTGTATGTATGCATGTGTGTGTGTATGTGTGTATGTATGTGTGTATGTATGTGTATGTATGTGTTTGTATGTATGTATGTGTATGTATGTGTATGTGTGTATGTATGTGTGTGTGTGTGTATGTGTGTGTGTATGTATGTGTGTATGTATGTGTGTGTATGTATGTGTATGTGTGTATGTGTGTGTGTATGTATGTGTGTGTGTGTGTGTGTGTGTGTGTGTGTGTGTGCGTGTGCGTACATATATATATAGAGAGATTAATAAGAAGTTCGGACATGCAGCAATTGCCTTTCTTTAAAAGCTTTCTTTCTCGTAAGACCTAATGACGTGTAGGAAATTTTGTTTATCTAACAGTGAACAACGTTCAGTTTTTGAACGTTTAGCCCCAGTTATCACTTCCTCGTCGTAGTTCAGAAAAGAAACAATGTCAGTGTATTCCTTGAAATGAAGAGAGATTGAAACAGAATAGAAATCTTCGTCCTGTATTTTTAAGGCTTCTTGTACTGTCCTCCATGCTTTCTATATTCGGGAAGTCTTGAACAATAATATGCACACGAAATGATTTTTTTAAAGAAGAAGAAAAAGCACAGCTGGATTATAAATACCTTAATACCATCTCTAACGATTTTAGAGTCCACTGCTCGGTTAAAATATCCTTTTCATGCTGATTCAGCGATAATGACAGACCACTGGGAACATGTAGAGTCGGGCTTATTCATTGATTAATTATCGGCAATGGTGAGGTTATCTATCGTGATTGAAAAGTGCAAAGTCCTAATGTTCTAAGCTGAAGAGATTTTCTATTTATAACTGCTTGCCAAATCCGCAGACAACGATGTCGAAAGATCTCGACTTTCTGAGTGACATTAGTTTGTGTGGGTTTTTTTTTTTTAATTGTTGGTTCTTTTTATGTACCTCGTTTGGAAGGAAGGAATACACTCAAGTGGGGTGGTGAATATGAGTGTGGATGAGAGTTAAGGCTGATTTTATAGATTACACACGTAATTTTTATTCAGTATTTGCTACTGACAAAGCAAGCCTTATCTCAAAATCTGTCTCTCCTTCATTGTATTTTACCCAACACTTATTGTGCAGCTCTGAGGGTGCATGACATGTGGATACTGTTAATGTTGGCTTATGAAAGGTGTTTTTTTTCATATTTCAGTTCAATTATTGACTTCATTCATCCTTGAACTCTTAAACAAATGAATCTGCATTTGCGACATTTGTGGTTTGTGTACCTGTGATCATGTGTATGTGTGTGCATATTTTGCGTGTTTATATTGCGTGTGCACAATTTTGCGTGCGGTAACTGATATGATGAAGTCGACTACTAAAGAACTTTGAACTTTGCGTAACGACAGATTAGCGTTTGGATAATAGAAAAGACAGCGTGTGAAGACAGTCATTAACGTAAGTCTATAGTCTGTGCAGGATACGTAGGGCTTTTAAGATAATCAAGTGTATGGTGTGACAATAGTGACTTAAAGACAATCAAGATTATGATGTAACAATAGCGCTTAAAGACATAAGTTATGGTGTGACAATAGTGCCTTAAAGACGATCAAGTGTATGGTGTGACAATAGTGCCTCTAAGATAATCAAGTATATGATGTGACAATCAATAAGTATATGGTGTGAAAATAGTGCCTCTAAGATAATCAAGTGTATGCTTTCGTATGTCAACTCGTTTATTGCAAAAGTATGACAGTCTTTAGTGTTAAAATTAATGAAAGTTTGGAAGTGTGAATATCTCTTCTTAAATGATTAATGGAAGGTGTGTAAAGCAGTATCTTTATCCTCTGTGAATAATGGAAGTATTATATATATATGTGTTTGTGTGTGTGTGTGTGTGTGTATGTGCGTGCGTGCGTGTGTGTGTGTGTGTGTGTGTGCGTATGTGTGTGTATCTGTGTGTGTGTGTGTGTGTGTGTGTGTGTGTGTGTGTGTGTGTGTGTGTGTGTGTGTGTGTGTGTGTGTGTGTGTGTGTGTGTGTGTAACGGTAGAAAAGAATAGTTATATTCTGGGTTTCTTTAACTCTAGTGAATAATGGAAGTTGTATACTGTAACAGAGTCAAGATAAAATTGTGACTTGAACTCTTAACCTACTTCTCGTTTAAATTCGTTATTTTTCTTATTTTTGGACTCAGTTCTTTGTTAGAGTAACCTTGGGAAAGAATAGTTGTATATCTGAGTGACTTAATCTTCAGTAAATAATGGAATTTGTACACATATATATGAAACCTTAGAACAGAATAGTTGCATGTCTGAGTGTCATTAACGTTATCGAGAAGGAACAGTTATAAATTTTCTCTCTGCTCTACAATTGTTTCTTCTGAAGAAACTTCAACAGGTTCAAATATATTGCAACTAGGATTATGTTAAGATTGTATCACTCCACGTTTACTGTACAACCTCTACTGGCTACCTGTCCAGAGGACAGGTAAAAAAACCCAAAGGATTTCGTTCCCTATGGTGTACGTCACTGTCTGGACCCGGCCCTATTACGCTTCTGATCTCACACGTATACACGCCTGCTCAAAGAGCACGCTCGTTATCAGAAACACGATTTTTCAAATTCCCGAAGCAAATTACAAGTCATACGGTCAACGTTCATTTGCCTGTCAAGGTCCATCTGGTCTGAAGTTGTTGCACATTGATATGTAGTGCACAGAGACGATGGTTTAATCTGAAAGGACTCGCCAGACAAAATTTTTAAATAGCAAAAATAGAATAGCAAAGGCTCTCGTGCGTCACTGTTGTAAATCAGTTTTATTTATAACGACAATTTTTGTTGTTGTTGTCAATTACGTTTATTTGTTTCACGTTGTCATGGGGATTCGTTATTGTTTTGCTATATTGTCCATCGTCTTCTAATGTCTGAGGCAGTTCGTGTGAAGAGCATGGTTATGGTGTTGTTGTTGTTGTTGCTGCTGTTGCATTCATTATTATTATTAAATTTGTATATATCAAATCTTTAACCATAGTGGATAACAGACTTTGTACATTTAAGGCTTTAACATTAACTTTCCAGAAGTTTGAATGTCTGAGCATGACTTCAGTGAATAACGAAATTTTGTGACATCTCTCAACCAATTTTCATGAAAACGTTTGTAAAAGATAGGAATGTCAAAGGGAAACTGCTTCTTGTTAGGTAGATTAAAAAACATATTGTTTTAATATCACTAATGGTGACTGTAACTATCATTCTACGTTATCGGTTCCTTTGATTACTTTCTACGCCCGTTTGTTTTAGTCAAACGTAGAGGTTGATTATCTGTCTAAATGACAAAATGCATTGCCATATAGGTAGGCTTGGAATTTGTGGACAGCACAGACAATTCTGAGACATTCTTTCTCTGAAAATGCATTATTTTATTCAGCTGCATTTAACATATGGCTGGAGTAAAGTACTGGATAGAGAATATCACCATGCTTTTGCATCAATATGGCGCCTAGCCCTGCATTACTTGCATCAATATGGCGCCTAGCCCTGTATTACTTGCATCAATATGGCGCCTAGCCCTGTATTACTTGCATCAATATGGCGCCTAGCCCTGCATTACTTGCATCAATATGGCGCCTAGCCCTGCATTACTTGCATCATTATGGCTCCTAGCCCTGCATTACTTGCATCATTATGGCTCCTAGCCCTGCATTACTTGCACCAATATGGCTCCTAGTCCTGATATGGGTCCCCTAACAATTTTACCATACATGCTCTCTGTCCAATATCCTCATAATATAGATACGGGTCCCTTAACACGTCTACCGTACAAGAGTTTGGAAGGCGAGAAAAGTGTTCAGTCTTGTGGTACTTCATGCAATACAAACAAAATTGCTGGCAAGCATACATCCCATTCACATGGCCTTTCTATGCACAATTTTGTCAGTGACTTGGTAATAGTAGCATTCAGATTTTTGACTATCCATTGTACATAGTGTGACAAGCAACGTTCCCTCATATATTTTTCTTATGTGCACGGAACTTTTTCCAGTGCGTGCGGAACATTTTTCTGTGTACGCATAATTGACGGTTGCTTGCGCTTGCTATCAAAACTTGTGCGCGGAATTTTGAAACAGCTGCGCGGCACTTTCTAATGAGCTGCGCGGCCGCGCACCTTAGAGGGAACATTGGTGACAATGAGTAATTCTAAATTGCTTTACCCTCAAAAGTTGATTAATCTCTTTTGTTAACTTGCTCGTATATTGAGTCCCTCTACTGGATAAGATTTCTACCAGAAATCCTACACACGAGAAAAGTGTGAACAGAACATTTGCTACTAATGCAGTAACTAACAAAAACTAAGAGTAACTTCTTCAGGGTATTGCATAGCACAATCAATGATGATGAGAATCCATCTAGGGACCTTGATTAGATGAGGTCATGAATTATCCAATAGGATTAATGGCTACAAGCCTAAAAGGAATGTCAATAGTTGGGTTTCCCCTAACGGAACAGGATGTTCCATTTTCCTGTTCACTTGCTAACTGATATCACATGAATGACAGTAACAAGTGACTTCCCCTTCATACCTGGCCAGGAAAACTCAACTTCCACATGTGCTAAAGTTTTGCTTGGTCCGAGATGACTAGCATGAGTCAACTGCTGCATGATTGCTTGATAGTTCAGGAGTACCACCAACTCATCCCCCTCGGCCCATTCCTACTTCTGAATGAGGAGGTCACCCTTCCAGCAAAACTCAATTGCTTTCCCAGAAGAGTTGGATGCATACGACCTTGAGAATTTAGTCTTCTCATGACATTTCTCAAGAGAATCATCTGACAACATGTCATGCTGAGTAGGAATCTTCCCCCCTCAGCTACTCTCTGTCAGTCAGGAACAATGACCTGTTTTATCACAAGTGAATCCACTGCGACTTTTTGATGACATGCCCCACTGGGTTCAGCCAAAGTTGTCATGCTGTCACCTTTGCACACATTTTCACCATGCACACTTTCACATTCATCTTTTCTGCCACTTCCTGCACAGCCACCTGCCTATGCGTGAGTACACAAGTGTTATCAAAAGAATCAGGAGCATTCTTGCCACTGAGAACATATTTGCAACCCATAATTACAGTCTCAACACAATTTTTGAGACATACAGCCTGAATGCATCCACATAATACTTATTATCTATGTCTACCATCACAATGGGTGCTTTATCTTTTACACCATTGGCTAGAGCAGAGGTCACCAAACATTTTTCAAAGTGGGGCTGGGTAACTGACAAAATGACAAGCACAGGCTGCATAATCATTCTGTACAATACTTGCAAGCCAGAACAAAAGCTCTGGGAAGAAAGATGAAAACTAAGTTTAGCACTCCATGTTAATCATGGGTGAGTGGCGTGCAATGACAGTCACCATATTTATTTACTAAAAACGTCATCAAAGAAGGCAACGCTAACAGAAAGATAGTTACATTAGACCTAGTGTGCACATACCCGAATCTCACAAACTAAGCAGCAATAAAGATTAGTGAGATTTGTGAAAATGACATTTTGCTTTCAAGATATTATCAGTGTTTGGTTTGGAATTGCTGCATCCAATCAAGAGAATTGCTTTCAAGATATCGTCAATGTTTGGTTTGGAATTGTTGCATCCAATCAAGAGAATTGCTACGTCCAATCAAGAGAATTGCTGCATCCAATCAAGAGAATTGCTACATCCAATCAAGAGAATTGCTATATCCAATCAAGAGAATTGCTGCATCCAATCAAGAGAATTGCTACATCCAATCAAGAGAATTGCTGCATCCAATCAAGAGAATTGCTACATCCAATCAAGAGAATTGCTACATCCAATCAAGAGAATTGCTTCAAATGCTCATCAATCAATTTCGTTCGATGTGTTGACGTCACACACTTCAGTTTTGAAAAAGTTTGCTCACAGACATAAGTTGTTTCAAACACTAATGCCATACCAGCGGAAAATTTCTTCTGTTTCAGAAACTCTACATCAGGTAAGCAGCGGTAAAATTCAACAAGTTTTCCTTCTCTGTGTTTCTCTTTCAACAAGTCATTTGCTTGCAAATCAATGAGCTCCAACTGTAGTTCAACTGGCACATCGTCAAGGTTACAATCTGGAACAGAAGAATATCACTCTCAAGATCTGAAAATCTCTCCAAAAAATGCTTTTTCAAGACACGAATATTTTTTGGGGGAAAATCGAGGTAGACATCTTCTGCGAGTGTAGCGCAAAACTATGAAAAACAGTGAAAATGAGAAACGTTTTCTCCTTCCAGTTGTGCTTCAAACAATGACAGCTTTCTCCAAAATCCTTTAATGATTCTGTTGAAAATAGTAAATTTAAGGCACATGACAGCCAGGAGGTCTCTGCACGTGTAAAGATCTTGTATTCTAAACATAATATTTAATTTTAAATTGTGTTACAACGTCTCGTGTTCCTTACGTTTTATCGAGCAAATTCAAGTGATGCCTGTAATGATAGGATTGTTGTGGAACATTACATCTGAGTTGGAAGGCTGTCCACAGACTTGCCCCACTGCTAAAAGCAGCCCTCTTTGGAAATGCTCACATCTTCCGTAAAACCTTAAATCTCCCAGAATCATGTTAAGATTCTGAGAACTTGTTTCACAATCAACAGTCAAGAGAGGTCGTGGGGAAAAGGCCGAATAATAATAATGTCACATGCACATACAGTTATTCTAAATCTCAGTGATGCCCAAACCAGAATTTCTTCAGGATAACCGAGATGTGTCTCTGTATCTCTCGCTTTCTCTCTCACACTAACATCAGTTCATATTGGACCCTATGGTGGATGCGTTCATAAGTATTCAAATAATTCACTAGTCGGTGACTCTTAGCTCGTGGTGTGGGGGCAGTTCCATCTGATGCACCCGACGGGGGCGGATACCTTATATCCCGTCCAGCACTGACAGCTATATATAGCCGCACGCTAGATTAGGGTACGTCTGTCTAACACTTAAAAATCGGGAACTCGGAGAATTGGACAACTGCCGATTGTTAAAAATACATTAAAACAAATCCACCCAAAACAAGTCCCACATTTTTACAATTTCGCCCTCCTTGTCCATCGATTATTGACACTACAATTTTCTCTCCATTTTTTAGTTTAAAAAAACACAAAAGAACCCTTTCTAATCGAATAGCGTAGACGATTATGAAATCAGTTAAATCAGCGAAACTTAGAATATACCGCGATTTCTGACCATGCACTTGCTCAGTCCTTTGGCCACACAGAAGAAATTCGCGTGATTTCACAGTAGTGTGTACAATCAGTTGGGCAGAAAAAATCG
This sequence comes from Sinotaia quadrata, assembly GCA_028829895.1. NCBI lineage: Eukaryota > Metazoa > Mollusca > Gastropoda > Architaenioglossa > Viviparidae > Sinotaia > Sinotaia quadrata. The sequence continues at coordinate 14,950,714 of CM054180.1, read as the reverse complement.
CGTGATTTCACAGTAGTGTGTACAATCTGTTGGGCAGAAAAAAATCGCGTGATTTCACATGAGTGTGCACAATCTGACAATCTGTTGGACAGTAAATGAAAGTTGTTTGATGTCAAAGAAGGCCAGTTTCAGTAGTATGTACAATCTGTTGAACAGCAAACGAAAGTTGCGTGAGGTCAAGGCCAATTTCAATCGCTGTGTCATCGTTGAGCATAAACAAGGAAGTCGCTTGATTCAAATATGTTAATTTAATGGCTAATGTGAAACTATTCATTAAGACAAATAAACTGCGCAATTCTACCAGTCACACTCGTGATAGCCTGTGAAAATAACGGCCGATAAACCACCTTCACCTTCACCACGGGTCCTGCGCTAAAGATAACAAGATCAAGGTCGAGGTTCTGGAAAATTCAAGATATATATATGAGGCGCATTTAGAATGGCATCGTGTTTTTTTGTTCTATTTTACAGTTGTAACGCTTTTATTTAGAAACATTGATCGACAAAAAACGTAATGTGTCACGTGATTTCTCCCGCGTGTCGAGTGTCTTGATTAAATGAAATAAATGGCGACAGCTTGGAAGAACGTGGATTTGAAAATAAACTATACTTTTTCAAAAGGTATTATTGTTCCATGTTATAGATTCACACGCCCTGGAGACTTTACAGGAATATGACAGTAGATTTTCCTTCTGTCTGGAACCCAAGAATGGTTGGCAGTACAGCTGAATTAATGGCCGCACATATATCTATGTATTTGTTAGCAGTTATACTTTATTCATGCGCTGTTGATTTTTAACCTAAAATAATCTATCACCAGTTTCATTTGACCAATCAAAAATGTCAGGTTCGAAAATGTCGCACACACACAACAAGCACGTTTGACATTTCCATTACTTGTGACGTGTAGGACGAGAGAGCATGTGACTTGGATTTTGTACTAAACATTCCAATACTACTGTTCTTGCCAGATGTACACGGCGAACTAAAGGTTTAATTCCAATAATGGATGAATATATACCTCTCCGTATTGCTGATTGCAGCGTGGATTAATGACACTGCAAATAAAATGCTAATGACCAAATGACACTGCAAATAAAATGCTAATGACCAAATGACACTGCTAGGTAAATGTTAAGTCACCTAGTGGCACTTTAACAGACTGAAGGGTGACTTAATGACACTACTAACAAACTGTTAAGTGTCTAACGAGATTACTAAAAGAAAACTGCTAAGTGATGTAATAACACTCCTAACAAACTTCGAAGTGAACTGACACTGGTAACAGACTGCCAAGTGACCTAAGGACACAAGTAACAGACGCCAAGTGACCGAAGGACACTGGTAACAGACTGACAAATGATCTAAAGACACTGTTAATAGACTACTAAGTGGCCGAATAACACTGGTAACAAACTGCCAATTGATCTAATAACACTGCTAACAGATTGCCAAGTGACACTGCTAACAGACTGCTAAGCACACCAAGCAGACAGTTGGCAAAAGTGCAGGCCGTTAGTTTTACTCTAACATCCAATGAGCATCTCTGATCTTGACTCTTGTCTGGAACTGAGAATTTTTTTATATATAAATATGAAGACATTCAAATTGTCTTACATACATGAAGACATTCAAATTTTCTTACAAACATCAAGACATTCAAATTGTCTTACATACATAAAGACATTCAAATTGTCTTACATACATAAAGACATTCAAATTGTCTTACATACATAAAGACATTCAAATTGTCTTACATACATAAAGACATTCAAATTGTCTTACATACATAAAGACATTCAAATTGTCTTACATACATAAAGACATTCAAATTGTCCTACATACGCTGAAATGTTTCTTTCTTTGTTTGTTTCTTTTGTCTTTATTCTCTAATGTGATTGTTTCTTTTCTTTTTTTATATTTACAAATAGTAGTAATTTAATCTCTCCAGTTACAAGTACAAATAAAAAAACCGCGTTGGCTGGTTTTTTTTGTCAAGATAAAGGCGTGGATTTTTAAAGTCATCGATTTCGCGCTTGGCTTTCTGATATAATTTTAACTGAATTAATTTTAATCGTAAGTTCCTAAGTTTCTACCTGTCGCCCGCACTTTACAAAGTTTTCTTTCCTTTGAAACGAAGCTGATCTTTATTTAATACTTCTAACAGCGATGGTAGATAAGATAACTGGCAGATATCGTCTATGGCAGTTATCCATTATCCATGAAGCGCACGTATCTGTATTTTGTTATCACCTTAGAACACTTCGCGCCGCGATTGATAAAGCAGGAATTCTCGGGAAGAGACATTTTGAGAATTTATCGTGTGCCCAAAATAGTTCCAAAAAAATGAGCTACTTTTATTTGATCGAAAGGTCCATCTATTACAGACACTTTTATTTTGTCTATCCGCAACCAGATAGACTTAAACAATGAGCACAATAAGATTTGTTTACCTTTTGCTGTATCTCTAAATATGTCGAGAGTAGTCTCCCATTTTTACATTCATTACAATAGCAACAACATCAACAACAAAAATCTGTATACGTTGTGATCTCCTGCAACTTGTTATAAATCTGATCATATCAAAATAGTTTTTTAAATCCAGCTTGATATATATTATTACATATACTAGTAAAACCAAAGCAATCCTATCACACTTATTTTTCTCTCTGTGTCTTTTTGTGTACACAATTTATAACTCTGATTGTATACAATCGCCCTTCTTTTATCTACATAGTTATACAACTAATTATTTCGAAATGTTCTTGTTATTCAATTTGCAATTTGTTTACCAAAGTCTGAATACATCGAGAGTGGTTTCCCTTTTTACACAATTTTGCAACTGATTACATGGTTCCAATTTTTCTTTCTTCCTTTTGTTTTGTTTGTTTTGATTTAGGCCAATTTATTATAACAAGGATAAGTCCGATTACATTGAGAGGAATTTCATATTTGCTTCTCATGAACTTTTATTTGATTTTTAAGGGTTTCAATAATTAATGCTCCGCACGCACTAACTGAAAAAGGTTACAGTATCACGGCTCAAACATCTGCCAGTTTCAAAGTGCTTATAAACAACAAGTACAAAAGAGAAATTAGCAGTTCTGGAAGTGAGACAGAACGGAATTTATTATCATTAGATGGTCAACATATTAATGGACATTGCCAGGTTGCAGCACAATGTTTCCAAAAATATTATATCTTCAAATAGTATGTTTTTAAATTGCACAATGTGTTCTAGTAGCATTAAGTAGTTTGTTGTTTTGAAATAGCGTATTGTTTTGGAATATTATAATGTTTTCAAACGAAGAGGATTCAATTAAAAAATATATATTTTTAGTTACCGTCAGTACAAAGTAAATTTACCGCAGACGTTCGTAAGAGCCAATAGGGGATTTACGACTTTCCAACATACAGGTAAAAACAAAATTGTATGCTTCTAGGCCCCAAATTATTTTGCTTCCATGGAAAATTCTCGACTGCCTGCTTGCCTGCTTGATTGTTAACGTTTGCTGCTCTTTCCGGACTGACTGCTGTTTAGAATGGACACCGAACAGAAAACACAATCTTGATAAAGGGAGGGAACAAATGCCAATGAACGAATTATAACAACAAAAAGGCAAAATGAAATTAAAATGTTTTAAAAGCACTTTAACAGGTGCGTCGCTGACATGGTAGTGAATTCCAGAAAATTTTGCCAACCCTCTGACAAAAAGTTACAGCGTTACATTCAAACTGGTCATGTGACTGCGGTACACGGGGACACCGTTAGCCACGCCCGTTGTTGTGGTGCTAGTTTTCTTATAACACAGTTTTTTCACTGCTAATGTTTCAAAGGTATAACTACCATCATCTTCAGGACAAAATCATACTTTATACGGCAGTTCCCTTGGTTACTGGTGAAAAGTTCAAATTTACTTTTTAAAAAAAATCCTCTCCTGCAAGTAACAGTGAAGATAATAGACCTCTCCTGACTCCCCTTTCTATACCCGCCGAGTGTTATAAGCCCAGTTGTAAGAAAGCCCATTAAGTGGCTGCTTATCCTTTTCATTAAAAAAAAAAAAATCTTGAACTGGTAACAGTCAGGATAATAGACTCCCCCACCCCCACCCCTGATAGTGTCACCTTTCTATGTGTTATTCATCCGCTGTAAGAAATCCCACTGTCAGTCTCGTTCTCTGACCTGGATAGGCAGAGGGGTCAACGTGTGTCCTGCTAGCCTAAGAATACACAGCTTAATGTGAGGCGTTGAAAACCACATTTCTTCCCTCCCCCCCCACCTGTAAACACACACACACACTTCCACTCGCATACTAGCATTAAAATCTTTCTGTGCCCTTGACCTTTAACATCTTAAACCTGAAATTGGAAAAACATTCCTCCTTTGTCTGAACTGCAGTGATGCTTTGACTTTGGATTTGCTCATACCTCTTAGAAAACTTCAAACTGTGTAAAGTTGGTCCCCAAACACTTCTCTCTAAAACCCTTCCACATTCTTCCATCCTACAGCCCAACTCACCCCCCCCCCCTTTCACATACACACACATCACTCTTTCTGCCCAGATAGTGTTTTGAGAGGTACAAAAGATGGGGTAATAGTTCAAGGTGACAATTTTCACTTAGACTTTACCAGAAATTTTTAATGATAAGAATTCTTAGTGGCGTACTTCCTATACCACAAATGCCTTGAGTGTTTGGGGCTGGAGAGGTGGTGGTGGTGGAGGGAAAATCAAAGCGGTAGAAAATATTGGGCTGTATGCGAACGAGGACTGAGGTAGTGCGATAATGTTACAAAGGTTAAAAAGCCTGTTCGCTCTCGGGCGTTTCACTACACACGCGCAATAATACACACACTCATACACACACATACTGACGTACTTTCACACATACACACAATTACGCATATATACACATAATACATATATATATTAGACACATGTACATAAAGACACACGAACATAATATACATTATTACACCCATACACATAAACATTTATTCTTATACATACACGTCTAGTGATACCTATGCACAATGCATTCACTTATCAAGCCATACACTTATCAAGCCATTCACTTATCAAGCCATACACTAGCAAAGAATAGAAGTGGTGAACAAAAGCTAGTGAATTAATGCATCTGCTGAATTGAAGAAACGTTTCTTTTTAGCTTATTTCATTTTCAACTTTTAAAAAAAAAAATAACAAAGCCTCTAAATTGCTTAAAGCAGCAACCTTGATTTTGACAGAATTTTTGTAAAAAAGAAAACATATTATGTTTAAGCTTTAAGCTAAAATATATTCAGTCTTTAATTATCTGTATAAAGGAGTACAACAGTAGCGTTTAGATAAGAAAGATTTAAAGGAATCCAACAGTAGCTTTCAGATAGGAAAGATTTCAAGGAATCCAACAGTAGCTTTCAGATAGGAAAGATTTAAATGAATACAACATTAGCTGGGATTAATAATTGAATTAGAAATAGTTTTCGTATATGATGAGGTCAAGCTATGTCACTTAAACTGACTAGTAAGTTATAAATAGGTCTGGCATGTGATGAGGTCAATCTCGGTCACTTAAGCTGACTAGTAAGTTATAAATAGCTCTGGCATGTGATGAGGTCAAGCTAGGTCACTTTAGCTAATTAATATATAAGATATAAACTTGCATGTCTGACTAATTTTCTCCTCAGAGTGCTTGCCTAAAGTATTAATTGAAACTACTTGTAAGATCGCTTGTTTGATTGGATGGGCTCGCTGAATAGTTAATAGATTTATTTGTAATTCACTGGTTTCTTCAATAGCCGGCTAAGCCTGTTCAATATTTTAGTTTCTGAAACGTTTCTAGATTTGTCACGGTACAAAAGCGAACAACAAACACACAAACACATCTGGGGCTCGATCCTGAGTCAGCCTGTTTTGAATTAGTAACTGACCCACGCCACTGAAGTGAGTCATATTATTTTTGCACACACCCAGAGAGCGTTACTATAATAAACACACACACACCGACACAGTCACACACAGCTACAGTTATACACAGCCCCACAAACATACAGCCTCAGCCACACAAGCCCACTCAGGGACAGCCAAACACACACAGCCACACACACACAGCCACACACACACACACACACACACACAGCTACACACTCACAGCCACACTATCGCACACACGTGGTACAGATACGGGAGTGACAGAACTACGGGGCTAAATTAGAAAATTACGGCCATAAAGAAGGGGATTGGCTTAACCTGGGAGAGGTGCTGCATGGCATTAATCTGCCGTGTCACTGACCGGACGAACTGGAGTGCGTTGCAATGTCCGTTTGCTGTGTTTATTTCAGTTAGCACAACACAATTCTTCTTCATTCTAAACAGGAGTTCTTCCAGCTGAAACCGATTATGTGGTGGGGTTAGTGGGAGTGAGGATGGTAGGGGGAATGCAAGGGCGACTACGCTGACTGCACTTTTTGTTTTCTGCCGCATTTTGTCGTGTGTTGTCTTAGGCTCAATCGTTGAAGGCTCTCTTTTGTCTGACCTGTAGACGAATTCCCAAACTGCCGGAGTCCCATGCAGATGATGTTGGCCGTTATTGGTGTCTCCAGCTGTATACACAGCACGAGTCAGGAATGTGTTTCTATTTATAGTTCACAAAGTCGAGCTGTTCCAGGCTTGTATGGTTTGTGTACAGCCTATCCAACAAGATTCTTGCTGCAGTCCTAGAACGCGAAATCATGTTGACCAATCAAAATTGAGATAACTGGACTGATACTAAAGCACATACTCTACATCAATTTTAAAACAAACCCTGCAACAGTAAGAAAGAACACTGTCGACTTTAAGCCACAAACCCTCATAGATCATCAGCTTGCAGCCATAAATCTTGCATCAACTTTAAGACAAAATCTAACTCAACCAAGAGTATACATTCATTTTGTGAAAACAAAAATCCTTTAATCTTGTAACACTTGCTATGCCTAAAATTATTTGACAAACACGCGTGTCAAATAATGCATAGTCCCATAACAAACTTGCAACTACAAAGATATAAAAATAAACAGCAAATGAAAAATACCTTACACTTATAAAAACACATAGCCAGCATCTACTATACATAAACCCTTTTTCATGTAAAGGTTAGAAACTATACAATTAGAAATAAATAAGATAAAGAACTGCTGACAACTAAAATGCACAATAACCCCCAGAGAATACAGGAATATATACACCTACGATCTCATATAATACTAATCCTGCAGGTACACCAAAACAACCTATACCCTGCAGCTACACCAAACCAACCTATACCCTGCAGTTACATCAAAACAATAGGCCTATATACACTGCAACTACACCAAAACACCTATACCCTGCAGCTACACCAAACCAACCTATACACTGCAGTTACAACAAAACAATATATACACTGCAACTACACTATACCCTGCAGCTACAACAAAACAACCTCTTCCATGCAGGTACGACAAAACAGTCTTTACCCTGCACAAGCACTAAAGCTGTCAAACACAAAGGCAGAACATCTATCGAAACACGAAGGCAGAAACATCTCTCAAAAAAAAACAAAGACAGCACATCTGTCGAAACACGAAGGCAGCACATCTATAAAACATAAAGGCAATACATCTGTCAAACACAAAGGCAGTACATCTATCAAACTCAAAGACAGCACATCTGTCAAACACAAAGGCAGCACATCTATAAAACACAAAAGGCAGCACATCTATTAAACTCGAAGGCAGCACATCTATAAAACACAAAAGGCAGCACATCTATTAAACACGAAGGCAGCACATCTATAAAACACAAAAGGCAGCACATCTATAAAACACAAAGGCAGCACATCAAACACAAAGGCAGCACATCTATTAAACACAAATCGATGCATTTGTCAAAACACAAAGTTAGTGCACCTGTCAAAAACAATGACAGCACAATTTCAAACACAAAGACAGCACAGCTCAAAACACAGTCAAGACATAAATCAAAGAGAAGAGTACCAGAATGCATTATCCAATTATACCAATTAGGACATAAAAATACATTTCCACCACTTTTAAAGAAAGAACCCAGAAGATCGATTAATGCAATGCCTGCTGCTTTAACCTAACTCATTATTCATGCCTTCAGTTAATTATGAAAACCAAAACGGAAATCAAGCACAAGCAGTGAAGTAAACAAAGAAAACAAAGAAAAATATGTTGTCTATAGGTTTGCTTGGTCTGCTGTCTGAATATGAAACCTAGATGAATGGAAGGAAGAATTTTCTTTATTTTAAAGAAAAAAATATAATTTGCTTTTTGAATGGGAAATATTTTTTTTTTAAATTATCGTTTTAACAATGCAAAACATGTGTAACACATTCCTGTAATCACACATACACAACTCGCCGATTTTCACTGTTCAAGAAAAAATACATTGTCGCTGTGCTAACAAAGCTACCATCGCTACTGCGCAGAGATTTTGGTCAGTCATTGAACAAACAACTAACATTTTTGTTGGCAGAAGTACTAACGAGGGCTGTATCGTACTGACCAGACATTAGCATGTATCTAGAAATAAACCTACACTGGAAAGAAATGAGAGAAACATTACAAACAACTTTGATGTCTGCCAAGTAAGGCATGAAAGTACATGGGGAAGGACCAGACATTAGCATGTATCTAGAAATAAACCTACACTGGAAGGAAATGAAAGAAACATTACAAACAACTTTGATGTCTGCCAAGTAAGGCATGAAAGTACATGGGGAAGGACCAGAAATTTCTTTGCTGAAGAAGAACTCTATTCTAATCACTTTGAATTTGAACATAACCCGAGACCGGTCAACAAGGCGATAGTTAGCTTATGGTAAGTTAACTGACTGATAAAGAAGGAATGGACTTAGACTGTTAGCTTATGGTAAGTTTACTGACTGATAAAGAAGGAATGGACTTAGACCTATTTCATACATGTTTGTTATTGATCTATGATTTGAATTGAAGCATGCTTTATGTAATTGAACAATTATTTCTATGTTCTTTAGTTTGATTACCTTTTGTACATTCTACTTGTGAATTTTGATTAACGCTATGTTTCTTATGCAGTGTGTATATCTGGCTAACAAAAATGTTACAGGATTTGTAAGTTGAGAATGTAAGAGGGAAAGGAGTCTAGAGATGAAATATGCCTGAAATTTAGTGCTTCCTTAATTTGACTTTTGCAGAGCAGAGCAGGCCTTTTTGTTTTACTTTTGTCATTTTGTGCTATGGTGGCTATTATGCTCTACTAGATTATATTAGTTTGTGAATCCACCATTGTCGTCAACTTCAGTAAAACGTGTTGCTATAAGTTGATTCCTGTGAATTCTGTTCAAGTACCAATACGGCAGAAACTGTGGCTTGAGTTTGATCTCGAGAATTCACAAAGATTATATTTTGAATGTTCTTCGTGGTGTGTTCAGTAAACGCACACGGAAAAATCAAGAACATTTTTCCTGATGTGCTTGATAGTGCATGTGAAATTCAGGACGATTCTCTGCGGCATGCTTGGAGAGTGTGTCAAAGATTCTGGAACAGTTGTGTAAAGTGCCTCTAGAATTCTCCAGAAGACACTACTCGTCTCTCTCATTTGGCGGATATTTGGGCGCTGTAAACATTTTCTCTCTTCCACGACATTAAAGACAAACATTTACCGTCATACAATATTTCCATTGGTGGAAAACGTCTTACTAAAGGAGAAGATAAATACATCTTTTAATCTATATTTAGCAAGCCCCATCCACCCACTTTCTTCCCCAAATTATGGTTATCAGTATGTGTAAGAAGATCAATAAATTTAACAATAAATTTATTAAATCAGTATTCAAATATACAACATATGAATATAATCAAAAAAGAGCATTGACATTTACATCACTTTGCAACAATGTTCAGTTAATGCTGGACAATCTTTCAGTTTATCCTAGCATAGACATAAGCAGTCAATTAACCTCAATACATAATTAAGTTATTGGATATCATCACAGAAATGAGAGTGGAGTTCTAGAGAAATAGTTAAAGTCAATACATATAACATGTTCAAAGATATCCCTATTTATAGACTTAGGCCTAAATGTTATATAAATTGTTAAATTGTCAAAGTGACTCAACCTTTGGCACTCCTTATGATGGTACTTTTTTGTAAGTGTCAGAGTTGGAGTAAACAACTCGAGTTGAGAATATGCTAGAAAAATTGCTGATGCAGTCCAAACCAGTTTCAACTGGATGAGTAGTTTTTCTGACTAACGGTATCGCACTTGTTCATATCAATATCATCCAATGTGGATGGACCAGAAGTTTCTTTGTTGAAGAAGTACACTATTCTAATCACTTTGAATTTCAACACGACACTCTCAATTGCATCTTTACATACCACTCAGTGTCAATTGCATCTTTACATACCACTTAAGTGTCAATTGCGTCTTTACATACCACTTAAGTGTCAATTGCGTCTTTACATACCACTTAAGTGTCAATTGCGTCTTTACAAACCACTTAAGTGTCAATTGCGTCTTCACATATCACTCAGTCTCAATTGCGTCTTTACACATTACAACACTCTCAATTGCGTCTTTACACATCACAGCAGTCTCAATTGCGTATTTACACATCACGACGCTCTCAATTGCGTCTTTACACATCACGACACTCTCAATTGCGTCTTTACACATCACGACACTCTCAATTGCGTCTTTACACATCACGACACTCTCAATTGCGTCTTTACACATCACGACACTCTCTATTGCGTCTTTACACATCACGACACTCTCTATTGCGTCTTTACACATCACGACACTCTCAATTGCGTCTTTACACATCACGACACTCTCAATTGCGTCTTTACACATCACGACACTCTCTATTGCGTCATTACACATTCTCACTTAGTCTTTACAAATAGCATTCTCATTTACTTTCAAAAGTCTCATTTGTTGTTTGCGACTGCGTCTGAATTAAAACTACATCATGTTTACTTCTGTACACATTGAAAATACGATATTTTACGTATGACATGAATAACAACAGCTTCGTTACAATTCCCTCAACGTCCTCAGGCTTTCACAGCTTACAACACTATTAATTATATATAAAGGAAACGCAATTTTACAAATTGTATTTGTAGATGACATTTTGTTTTATTGTTTATTTATTTTACTGTAGCCTATTCTTTTGCAAATTTTTACAGCTTTGAAAATAGTAAACTCCAACACATTTCGGTCTTTTAGAATTAATAGTGAGAGAAGCGAACTTGCGACAGAAAGGTCCAACCACTCATCTGCCCCCATCCCAATAATTAGACAAAATTACAAAATTGGCATTTTACTCTTGTTTACTAATTGACTAATACGACCACGAAATAAAAATCACACATAAAAAGCGGTATTTATGTTTCTGATGAATACGAAACATATGGTGTAATGCGTTTTCTGATAGATATAAAAGTCTATTTATAGTTCACACGCCTAAGTATGTCACGAAGCTTACTCATAGCCAAAATTGGCAGACAAGCCCAACAGTTTCGCATTCCTGCCCGTTTCTTAGGAACTGGTGAAATTTGTGACACCATGCTAACTGCTCAGTACCGTTTGTGCTGTTTCTTTATTTAAACTCCCGGTGAATGTAACTTCCTCTATCTTAAATCCATCACTCTGAATAATACTAATGCTGCTGTGTCGACGAGTTGTCGTTCCTTGTCATAGAAAATGAACGTTTGGATGATACGGAGACTATTGCCGGTTAACAAACCTATTAGTAGTGCTTGTGCATTTGTATGTATGTGTGAGTCTGTGCGTGAATATTTAACTCCCTGTGTATATGTATGCGTGTGTATGTTGCATTTCATACGTCACTAACATGTTCATCGTGATTGCAAATTTTTCCGTCCATAAATATTTTTTCGACACAAATCAATGAAATATGCACACAAAAAATTTCTGTTCTTTTTCCCAGCAGGGTAAAGAAAAAATTTACCCATTCACTGTCTCCAAGGATAGATTTGTTTTTAGGTACTTGTTTAAAGGGTATTTTAAAAAAGAGATAGCGTGATTTGTGCGTGCGTGCGTGTGTTTCAGAACCGGAAATATTTCGAAATATCTCGCCACCAGAGATTTTTAACTTTTGATTTATTCTTTTATAAGCTGCTAGTGTTGACTGTGTGCATATGTTAGTGTGTATTTCGCGCACGCGTATTTGTATGCATATATTGAGTGTATATATGAATATGTTTGTTGTGTTTTGTCGCGTGTGAACCTATATGTGTGTGCGTGCATGCGTGTGTGTGTGTGTGTGAGAGAGAGAGTTTGTGTGTTTCAACTTGTAGTAGCAGCGAATTGTGTTCAACACAGTTTGGGATACCTAGTATCCAGTAATAAAAAATATATATTTTGACTGAGTGAGAGCGAAAGAGAAATATTTTACTATTTAGAATATGTAGATTCTGTTATTTGTGTGTGTGAAAACTAATGTGTGTATTTTATTGCGGAGATGCATTATGTGGCAATAGCGAGTATATTTTGTTAAATTCATTAAGATATAATGTGTAAAGACATTATGTGGCAATAGCGAGTATATTTTGGTAAACTCATTAAGATATAATGTGTAAAGACATTATGTGGCAATAGCGAGTATATTTTGGTAAAATCATTAAGATATAATGTGTAAAGAGCACTAGTTGCAAGTGTCATTTTTCTTTGTAATTGTGAAACCCTATTGTTGGAGAGAACTCTAAGTTTGAAGTAACACATTTCTTTATTCACATATAGGTGAAATGTGTGAAGTGGGAGACATCATTTGAGAGTTTGCAATGATAACTTGTTCTTTTGATCATTTGGAAAAAATACGGATAAATTTATTGTCTTTTATGATAACTGGTATATTTGTTGTCTTGCATGATAACTGGTATATTTGTTGTCTTATATGATAACTGGTGCATTTGTTGTCTTGTATGATAACTGGTATATTTGTTGTATTGTATGATAACTGTTATATTTGTTGTCTTGTATGATAACTGGTGCATTTGTTGTCTTGTATGATAACTGGTATATTTGTTGTCTTGTATGATAACTGGTGCATTTGTTGTCTTGTATGATAACTGGTATATTTGTTGTCTTGTATGATAACTGGTGCATTTGTTGTCTTGTATGATAACTGGTATATTTGTTGTCTTGTATGATAACTGGTGCATTTGTTGTCTTGTATGATAACTGGTATATTTGTTGTCTTGTATGATAACTGGTGCAATGTAATCCATACTTAGTAGAGAATTCTTAGATTGTAAAGTCTGCTAAAAATTTATTAATATGACAATAGTATGGAATTTGTATCAAAGTTATTATTGCTTTTGAATAATGATATTGTAAAGGGCTGCGCTATAAATTCTCATTACCACCAAGACATTTGATATTAAAATATAAATATGCTTGACCAGGAATTTTATATTTCCTCTGGCTGGGTTCGAGCATGGAATTCTGGTATACCAGAATGCAATTCAATAAACCAAATGATAAGACACTCCAGGGTCACGATTGAGACAGTTGAGAAAGTTGAAGGTTTTGTGTGACAGGCTGCATGCAGGCCAGAGATAGTCACCACCAGACATGGATCAAGCCACAGGGGTACGACACTGCAAGGGTGCATTGCCATCATGTCTCTCTTGTCTGTCATCGCCATCTTGGATTAAGTTAGGCTCTCAGAACTCTCGTGAATTGTTGACGATTTGTTCAAACAGATAATAGTGGGAATGCGAACGGGATTTATAGTGCATGTTTGCTATTTATTTTACCATAACTTGTAAATATTATTTTTAGTTATTCCTATTATTAAATTGCTGTTATCTTTCTCCATATCTTAATTAATTCCTCGGATGACTGTTAATTAGGATCAGCAGGGTATGAGCTGCATATTGGATGAGTGAGTGTTAATTAATTAACAGGAAGAACAGGAGGAGATAATAGTCACTTATCCTAGAGACAATGTTAACTAATATACTCTGCATTATGTTAAGCTGAATATCTGTCTCATTAAAATATTGCAACTGGTGTTAATATAGTGGTAGGAGGAGTCTGTTAGGCTCTAGAGCTGTTTTCTTATATTAACAAACTGTTTTTATATGGCCAATTTTTCTGTTTGTTTTTGTTATTTTTTGTTTGTTTTTTTCGGGGGGGGGGGGTGAGTATTTAAATAAAAAAATAGGCTTAGTGAATATACATGGGAAATTGTTGCTCCTCCCCCCCCACACCGAAAAAATATACAGATATGTGATGTGTCCTGTCAGCTGCGCCCTCTGTTGTGTGAATGCCGTTTATCCGACTCAGTTTCAAGAAAAACATTCAGCTTCCAACTCGATCAGCGATCTGCTGATTTTTTTTTTTTAACCCAGTGTGCGCGCCGGCGGGTTATTTCAAAATGTATAATGGATGCGATATTTTAAATCTACCTAACTTTGACGACACCAGTTCAAGGTCGTTTAGTCATTGCATGAGCTGTATAACGAAATCGTTCAGTAGCCTATTGTTATAGTTAATATTATTACTCTAATATTGGAGAGTTTATTCACACTTAACATCAATGAACGTGTGTTAAGAGTTTACAGTTAAAACCGCATCTCGATATAATTTCGAGCTCTGTGTGCGGCGTGCGTGAATGTGCGTGTGTGTGTGTGTGAGAGAGAGAGAGAGAGAGAGAGAGAGAGAGAGAGAGAGGAGGGTATTGGATGTACGACTCGAGTGATCAGGGTGGTGGACTGGGGGTGGCTCAAACCCCACCTTTGGCAAAGAGCAATCGAGCCCACCTAATGCCTACATCTAAAATAATAAATTCTGCAGTAAGTGTCAGTACAGACAAAACATAAAAGGACTTTTACACAGAAAACAACTTGCATATATAATGTGTTGTACCTTTGGTTCTTCAGCAAACTACCAAAGGCCCTAAACTCAAATGAACTGTTGTGATCTACCTATGTAGCTACCTAACTACCTTTTAATTTTCGTTTAATGCATTTAAATAACAGATTTTCAGTCGGTCACCAGAGTTCCTAAAGTGACATCCACACATCGACTAGTTAAACTCGGGTGTCTCCCCTCCCCGTCTACACATTAACACACACACACACACACACACACACACACACACACACACACACACACTCACTCACTCACTCACTCACTGCACACTGAACACACATACATACACGTGAGTTGTTATATAAACTGAATCAGTTCGTGCGCTGCTTTCGGCTGAATGTCAATCGTCTTTAGGAAAAAATTCACAAATTCGTGACGTCATGAATTATATAACGACATGCTTGGCTGGAAAAGAAGACATGACATTGTCAGTACGTTGAATGGCTCACTTCCAGTGCTTTAATTTGAATAGCCACTTAACTACGTCTATTTCGTTTTTACCGGCGACCAAGAACCCTGGCTAAATAGTTGAAAGAGCGCGCGAAGATAACTATGAAAATTAGTGACCAGAGTCTCAAATTTAGAGTTGTGAGAAAACATTAGATATTTAAAATGTTCTAAGAATGGCATTTTCGAGGACAGTACCTTGGATAATCTTTTCTTTAGCAAAGATACTAACTATTTGTCATAAATAAAAACTTTATAAGTTATCCAACCAAGGCTGTATTTGTCATAAATAAAATCTTTATAAGTTATCCAACCAAGGCTGTATTTGTCATAAATAAAATCTTTATAAGTTATCCAACCAAGACTGTAATTTAGATGAGAGGCTTAAGCGACGGATCGTTGTGATTTTCATTTATGTCGTTGCTAAGCCTTGACCCAGTTTTCTTATTTACGTCTCATTAAATATGAAATCCACCAAAAGAAGCGTCGAGAATAACACAGTAAGAAGGAGTACTTTCTGTAGATTTACAAAACTATTTAAGCCAAGCTAATGATTAAAATCTGTTGAGTTCTATTGGAGGAAGCACAAACGGTTCAGAATATATTAAATAGTTTCACTTCAAACTGAAAACAAAGATCGCTGTATTTGAATAATATAATCATTTACGCAAGCACTCCCCACCATCCTAGTCTCTTTAACGGCAGATTGGTCAAAATCAACAGCCATTAACTGATACAATTTTAGTATAACTGTCATTGCTGTGCTGTGAGTCATTAGTGGTAAACTGCGACGCGCTCGCAAACTTTCTCACGTTTCAATTACCCACTTCAGATTATATCGCTATGAAATAGGACTTGGGCTGATTTGATCTGCAATCAGTTGCGATGACACAGTCAATAAAATAAGTATCAATCAGGCGTTTGATATCAACGACTAAAGTTATCAGTAGCCACAGATACAGTCTCTCTTAAAAGACGACTAGTGAATAACAAATTTCGTTAAACTAATGAAAAATGAAGTGAGCAATTTCGTTAAATTAGTGAAGAACAAATTTCGTTAAACTAATGAAAAATGAAGTGAGCAATTTCGTTAATGAAGTGAGCAATTTCATTAAATTAGTGAAGAAAAAATTTCGTTAAACTATTGAAAAATGAAGTGAGCAATTTCGTTAAACTAATGAAGAATGAAGTGATTGATTTAGTTTAAAGTACTCAAGGTTTCATTGTTACTCACAAGATAGAGATATTATTTTGTGTGCAAACGGGCTTTCATTTTAGGTCATGCAGATTTGCTATAAGAGCTACTGAATTTGGGGCTAGAACCCACTTGGTTGAATATATATGTATTTGCACTTTTTTTTTTGATCACCTTCCATATATCCAGACTTGAGTTTCAACAATGACACAGATTAAGTTATAAATAAATGTCACATTGAGAAGTGCTGCTATCAGATATCAGGCAATAACATTATGGGCCATTTCACATCTGTGCCTGCAAAATCAATCCTACAGTACAAAGGGAAATCCACTGAATGTCAAAAGTTTTATTCTAATAATTGATTGGAATAACAAGACTGACATTCCCACATTATAATAACATTTGAAAATAAAAGCATATCATGTATCAACACCACCACCACCACCACCTCCATCATCATCAGCAGCAGCAATCATCATCATCATCATCATCATCAATAATTTATTGTAAATAATTTATTGTAAACGCCGTATATTTACGCATAAACTAGTCTAGTTAGATGCTAAAAAGAAAAACGTAGCTGCTTATTGGGTTTTTGATCAGTTAAAGTGCCTTGGGTGCCTTGGGGTTATATTTAGACTGCACCATAATTCATCCAAAGGCACAGGTTCGAAAATTTCCAACCACGAAATCCAGAATCCAATGGACAACAGTACAACCTCTATTAAGATTTTAAAAATCCATCATTATCGCTCTGTAATGTCACTCAAATGAGTGCTTTATTTAACTTTTTTAATTTCAAATACTGAAAGAAATCAAGGTGGGTGGGGAAATAGGAAAGAAAGAATATTTTAATTGCCAAAATTTGACAATTGTGATTCTAAAACTGTATGTGCAAAAGTCATGAACAATCTAGTGTGTCATTTTCGTCATAGTGGGCAGCAGACGGCTCCACAGATTCTAAATCTTGCACATATTTGTACTGAACTCCTACTTTAGGCCATTTTTTTTTTAAATTCAGGACGTAGGTTCCATTAGCTATGACCAACGTTCCCTCTAATATTTTTCCTGTGTGCGCGGAACTGGCGGTTGTTTGAGCTTGTTACCAAAACTTGTACGCGGACCTTAGAGAGAACACATTCTGTGATACCTCTGGACACACTTCACTCGTTATGATTATTATTTATTAATTAACAACGCATAATTAATTACAAGTGGTTGTGAATCTTAATTTATAGTTATTAATAATTCTCCCACAAGACCAATATGTCTCTCAGTTGGCGGATTATAAGGGCATAAAACTCTACTCTTTACAAAATAATAAGATAGACGTTTTACTGTTGCATAATATTTCTGCAAGTGGAAACTTCTTATTAAAGCAGTAATAAAATTCTGTCTTTTATTCATATTTAACGAGACCCCGTCCACCCACTAATACTCCAACATAAGTTTTACTATATGTGCAAGAATGTTAATAAATTTAACAGTAAATTTATTTATTAAATCAACAATCAAATATAGAACATATGAATATAATCAAAAGAGCATTATATTTACATATATATAATCAGGTTCATGGATATAATTCGTCACAGAAATGAGAGTGGAGTTTTGGAGAAATAATTATTGTCAATGTACATAATCTTTTCAATGATGGCAGCTGTTGCTGGCATATATTCACAATCACACAGTTTGCAACAAGTCACTTTCTTTTTTATTAGGTGATGGTCCAACATAAAACCCTTCTAGGCACATTGCATTACACATGTGCTCCAGGATCTTCGATGTCCTCACAAAGCACATCACACAGAGTGTTCTAGAATCTTTGTGCGCACCACTCAACACACCATGAGGAATGTTCAAAAAATCTTTGTGAATTCTCAAGACCAAACTCAAACCTCAATTTTTGCCATGTTGGGTCTTGA
Organism: Sinotaia quadrata; assembly: GCA_028829895.1. Lineage (NCBI taxonomy): Eukaryota > Metazoa > Mollusca > Gastropoda > Architaenioglossa > Viviparidae > Sinotaia > Sinotaia quadrata. The sequence continues at coordinate 14,932,207 of CM054180.1, read as the reverse complement.
ATGGAATTTACAGGAACCAACTTACAGCAACACGTTATTGATAAGTTCCACATGATCCGGTAGAGCACAGGAGTCGCTGCAGTTTGAAGCTATCAAAAGCATCAAAGATAAAAGGCAAGATCCTTTACGCAAAAGTCAAATTAAGGCAGCTCTAAATTTCAGGCATATTTCATTTCTAAATTCCTTCTCTCTTACACACATTCTCAACTTACAAATCCTGCAACAATATTCGTTAGCCCGATACACATTCAGCATTAGAAACATAGCATGATCAAAATTAACAAGTAATATGCACAATGTAATCAAATTAGCAAACGCAGAAATAGTGGTTCACTTACATAAGCATTCTCCAGTTCAATTCATAGATCAATAGCGAAATGTATGAACTATTTCTACGTCCATTCTTTCTTTATCAGTTAGTTAACTTTCCATAAGTTAACAATCACTTGTAGAACTGGACTTGAGTTATTTCAAAATCAAAGTGATTAGAATATAGGATTTTTTTTCAAACAAATTAACTTTCGGCCATCCCCATTGGATGAAGTTTTTATGAGCGAGAGTATGAGACAATTGAAAAAAGCTACTCATCCAGTTGGAACAGGTTTGAATTGTTTTATCAGAAAGTTCTAGCATATTCTTTATCTGAGTTGTTTACTCCAACTCTGACACTTACAAAAAATACCGTCATAAGCAGTGCCCAAGTTTGTGCCCCTTTCGACATTGAACAATTTATATAACAATTAAGTTTAGAAATAGGGATAGGCAAATTTACTCCGACATTTTTTAAAAATATCTTTTGATTATTTGCTTTTAACATGTTAGACATTAGCACAGTAGAAACAATGAGTTTATCGAAAGGAGACACTATTTATTTGAGTATCAATCTCGGAAATCCGATTTGTCGATGCTGACGATTAATGTTGCTTACACTATTGCAGATAGCAGTATACACAGAGGTTCGAACTAGGCTCTTTGCAGCGTTACAGTGACACAGGCATAAAAAATAGATTATTATAGCCTTATAGAGTGACACAAGCTGCCATAAAATAGAATATTTGTACAGTGCACAGTGACATATGCTTAAAATAGACCGTTACAGCATTACACAGTGCCACGAGCTCCAGTTAGAATGCATATCGACATCGCACAGTAACACATTCATACACAGTGACACATTCACATACTGCGACAACATGCATACATAGCGACACTGGCCTTCAATGCCACATGCTTAAAATAGACTGCTGCAGCATTACACAGTACGTGTCACAAACTCCAGTTAGGCTGTATCTTACTCTTAGCCCGTGTATACACAGTTACACCGGTATAAAGTGACACAGGCATACCGTGACACAGGCGTATATTAATTGTTGTGCAGACACTATAAATCTGAGGGAAAACAATAATTCCTCAGTTGTGCATAGTGGGGCGAACGTATTTCACTTCTCTGTTGTAAAGTAATAAAGCAAGTTTGTCAGTGGTTGTATGAACTTGCTAGTAACAGACGACAAATTGTATATCGAGAACAGAAAAGATCCCGCACTCTCTTTATTCTTAGGGTTATTTCAAGAAGTGAAATATCACGTTTAAACAAGGCGCTTTTCTCGACTGACATTTAAAATATTTTAGCGATATTCTGAAAAGTGTCATTCTAAAATATGGTTCTCTGAATGTCATTGTGTCATTGTGTGTGTGGATGGCCGAGAAGTTTGCGCGTGCATACTAGATACGTGTCCGATTATCGAAAATCGGTTGTTAATCATTTTAGTTTGATTTTAAAAGCACTATACATTATAGTAATCGAAGCATGCTTCGGCTGATTGGGTGAAAACTTCAAACCGAGATATATGCCGGATTATTGGTTCAAAGTTCATTCTTAAGTACTGTGTGTTAAATACTTTTATATAACACCCAATGATTCTCCGCCTGACTTTCATTATTTGGCATAAATACAAATCTTACATATAAATTATGCAAACGCACGTACACACACAGTTCTATTGATCAGCGCACGAAAACCCGTATTTTATTTGTATGTGGACGTTTGTAATACAGCTCTCGCTGCTCTGTATACATTTCCAGTAATATTATAATTAAACTCTAAATGTTTTCTTTTAAAAAAAAAAAAACTGCCATACATTAACGTAGTCTCCTACCCCCAAAGGCCGAATATATATGGATTTGAACTAGATTCACAAATAGTACCTATATGGAGAACAAAATACTGTAGCTGTACTACATTCGCTACGGCAGACTACTGAAATACTACAGACCATTTATCTTCTGCAGACAGGTGCAAACGGACAGAAAAAAGGTAGCTGAGCTACAACTGGAATCGATAGTTAAGGGACGTCACTCAATTCAGTTCTTCACATTAAATTAATTTATCACTCGAAGGAAGATCTGTTTTATAAATTAGTGTTTCGTCTTCTAAGTTGGAAAGCCGGCAGAGCAAGAGAATGAGAGAGAGAAGCGAAGTCCGGGTTGATGAGGTCATTTACTGCGCTAGAGTCTGCGCGACCGATTAATTTTAATGATTCCTTGTGAAGAAAGTTTTATGTGAGCATCTTCGGTATTAGAGCTGTGCTACAGATGCTGGTGGCAGTAAGTAGATGCAAAATGAAACAGGAGACAAATATATTATTAAAAGAAGTTGAAATATATTGAAAGAAATTTTAGCAGAAGTGCTTGGCATGCCGTTAACGACAGTTCCTGCAAAATTCACTGTTTTATTCTCTCTCTCCAAAAGAAAAAACACCTCAGTTTCATCAAACGCTTTTTGGGTAAATAACTTGAATAATGGCAGTTCGAATGAAATTTTCTTTGTTCTTTCTAAGGAGAGTACAGGCACGTTGATCTCGTTCAACCACACCCTGTCAAGTCGGAAATGTAAAGCGCGCCAAATGAACATTGCTGTGTGTACTCAGATTGTAAGGCTACTTGTACACAGCGCGCGCTTACGCTCGCACTACACTGACACGCTGAGTCACAGCCGCTACGACGCATGCAGGCATGGCCTAGGCCCCGAGCAAGTGTGTACACTCGTACGCACAGCCCCGGACAGAACAAGTAGAGAAGGCAGGCCAAACTAGCTCACACACAGCACGCAGAAGTTACATGTTGTGAACAGGTTTTGTGCGCAGTTCAAACTACCGACCTGAACACAGCTTAGGACGTTCGGGGAAGGAGAGGGGAGGGTCGTTGCTCCACTGGAACATACACAAACTGATAAATACATATGTAGATGGGAGACAAGGGCCGCTAGTTGAAGCAAGGCCGCTAAAGAGCTTTAGCTCCCTTGTTTCGCTTGTATTTTATTTATTATTATTAATTATTTTCTCCTATTTATAGAACACTGATTGTTTCACGCGTGCAACACCAGTTGTTATATATTCTCTCTCTCTCTCTCTTTTAAAGTAACTTAGTTTACTAATCTTTCCGGAGATTAAATTACGTTTTCTGTTTTTTTTAAATGAGATCTTCTGTCAACTGTAAACGTGGGCTAAAACCACGACAGAACAGCCTACGTAACACTTATGACACTTTTTCAGTACTTATTAATTATTATACGTCATTTCTTGACTCTGTGAGACCAGCTTTTGCGGAGACAAAACCAGAATATCACTGATCAATCTTTTAATCTATCTATATGTCAATGAATATATTTTAATATAATTGCTGTTAATGCTGAAACTAAACGAAGAAATAAAGTGTATTATATCTACCATTTAAATTTAATTGAAGTTAAATACTTGTGAAAAATTGCTGCATTAGTGAGCGTTTGTTTTCGTTTACCTTTGGGGAAATATTTTTTTTAAAATGTATTCGCTAATGGTTCTCAGTCATCCTTATTTGTCCACTGCATATGTTTGTCCTGCTGTGACCTTGACACTGTTTGACACCACACAAGCAAGGAAAAATAATAGTCAATTTTTTAAAAAATACAACGGATTTTAAACATTTTTAAAGTGAGATACAGAGAACTCGTTATGAACAAAACGCAACATATAATCAGGTTGAGAAATTAGTTTTGATTTTAAAATGCATATGTATATTACTGATAACAAGTGACCTTTCGCCCCCCCCCCCCCTTGAACTTTTTCTACACAGGCTGTACGCAATGCAATTTTTTTTTTTAATGGTGAGGGAGACCGGTGAGCTGAAAAAAAGTCACAGGGAAAAAAGTCACGGAAGAAAAGTCACAGAAAGTGACGGCTCATTAGGATCGTGGTTAAATGTGTGTGTGCCTGTGTGTATAGGCACTATAGGGTAACATTGTCTTTTCTGAAGCTAATATTATGGATCCTCTTTGAGAATGCAAACTCTATAATTGCCCTCAGTGTATTATGGGCTACGTTTATGTATGTCAGTCCCATAACTCTAAGTTAACTTTAAAATGTTGTAGGAAGCTGTAGTGATATGCACTGTGGTGGCATTTGCTCACACAGTCTTTCACTTGCTTATACAGTCCTATACTTACACAGTCCTTCACTTACTCACACAGTCTTTCACTCGATTATACAGTCCTAGACTTACACAGTCCTTCACTTACTCACACAGTCCATCACTCACTTATACAGTCCTAGACTTACTCACACACTCCTTCACTCGATTATACAGTCATAGACTTACTCACACAGTCCTTCACTTACTCACACAATCCTTCACTTACTCACACAGTCCTTCACTTGCTCACAAAGTCCTTCACTTACTCACACAGTCCTAGACTTACTCACACAGTCCTTCACTTACACAATCCTTTACTTACTCACACAGTCATGCACTTACTCACTCCAGTACTTACTCAGCAGTTTTATCCACTGACCAAGTCCTGCCCTTACTCATCACAGTCCTGCACTCACTCACAAAGTCTGTATTTACTCACACAGTCCTAAGCTTCTTCTCAGTGTTTTATATGTCACTTATTTATTACCTTATAAATCACTTATCTTGGATTTTGATCTGATGAGTACTGAGCTGCAAGCCACACCAGAACAGAATGACCCATGTCCCAAAGACCAGTTCAATGGACCATGTACGTGTCTGCTTCACAATGACCCTAGAATACACGTCAGGCAATCTAAGTTAGGTAATTATAAAGTCACAACCACACAGCTCCAGTCAAGTTGTAGACAAACTCTACCAAAGTACTTGTAGAGTTCACTCAGAAACATTTAGTGTTCTCTTATAATATTTAGTTCACTCATATGAACGAACCAAATACTACTACAATGCCATTGGACTCAAATGGACATTCTCGTACAACACCACATTGTCATGATTGTGAACTTAAATAATATTTATATACACACAAATTGTAACTGTTGAACTATTTGCTGTATGTATCCATGCTCTCTTATGTTATTTCTTGTTGAATACAATTATTGTTGATACATAGACCACTCATGTTAGTGTGACTCACATGTTATATGTTGTAGTCTGTCACCTGTATTTACTTACTATCCTGGCTATGTGTATCAGGGGGCTCAAGCTATCTTCTAGAACTATCACTCTTCTACTCTACATTATCTTTCTTTTACATTTTTAACAGCCAGAAGGTGTGTTATGGGGATTAGCCTAAGGTTAAGGGCGTCCCAGGGTGGTGGAGAATTAACATCTTGCCCATCTCCCAGAAAAAAACGTCACACTTTATTGGGCAAGAATTCGGCCAACTATTTAAAGTTTTTAATACTTATGACTTACTGTTTCCTCTTACAAATTAAATCATCCACTCTTTACTTTGATCATAGTGACAACTTTCAGTTGCTTAATTTTGTTACTCTTCACACCAGAAACATCTGCTACAACTTAGGCATGATGAATCAGGTAAACTCAAATATGGAGTATTGAATTTCGCTTCATGGTTGTGGTTACGCATCATGTCAAATGATTAAACCGTGCAAGTGCACATGCACTAGGTAAACACAAAGATGGAACCTTTAATTTAGCTACATTTCTTGTGATTATTGCGCATTGTCAAAACATTAAACTAGGCAAGTACACATGCACTCTGCAAGTTTCCTCATTTATCCTTCCTAATACAGAGAAACAAAAAAAAGAATGTTACTGCAGTAAATATATAAGTTCCTTACATTTATGATGCTTGTTTCTTTACAGTCATTCTGTGGTTTGCATGAGAACATATGTTATCCAAATGAAATTTTAGACCGTGGGTTATTAGCGCCCTAACCTAACCATATAACTGTAAGTTAGCTCACTTTTACCAATCATACGTTTTAAGCTATCGTTTCAAAACCTCATTATATTCAGCATGGATGAATTATTTCCAACTAGTGACATATTTTAGAATCACTAAATCCCTTCCTGGTAATTGTACTATTTTAATAATACAGCAGATTTAACAAAGCTCATATTTTGTGTGTGTGTGTGTGTGTGTGTGTGTGTGTGTGTGTGTGTGTGTGTGTTTTATAAACCATTAATGTGAAAAATCAGGTTAATTTCATTCATGACTGATTTCGCCAGCTTCTATATGACTACTGCGTTTCAAGTGCTCTCTAGGTTCGATAATATCATGTCTAAAGAGTAAGTGTTTAAAAATTATATGCGTCACAGTTAACGCTGCAGTTCTGTCATACCTCACATCAATAATAACCGCAATCAACTATGATAACAACACTAAAGGTTAATACTGGAATGAATATCCGCTCTCGTTAAAAAAAAAAAAAAAAAAGAATGGTGGCAGCACTTCCTTCAAACGAGTGTCACGTACAGAGAGACCTCACCACCTCATTCCCCTATTCGAGGTAGGAGTCTCCACGACTTTACGTTAGCACATAAAAGGTTAAAGAGAACGTGTTCATTGGCGTGAATATGCAAGGTCGGCAACGAACACGCACAGAAATAGGCCTACACGAAACTGACGGTTGATAATTTCCGCAAGCAGGCGCCTTGGCGTCGATATTCAGCCACTCCACACACACACACACACACACACACACACAACGATGTGTCGGTAAGATTGCCGCGCGTAAATACTTGACTGACACATTGCATGTCAGTAATAACTGTCAGCAGCGAAGCCTGACATAGCTTATCAGCCCAGTTCTGAACCGAGAAATGCGGATAAAAGTTTCTTCTTTTCTTGACGTAATTTTTCTTGATAGCAGATGGATGTTGTCAGAATTTTGTTTTCATTGTTACGGCCCAACACTGGGCAAACGTGAGTGCAAGTGCGGAAGGCAAAGGTCAAAGGCCTGCATGTAATGGGGCAGTATGATTGTCGGTTCGGGCCATAATTTAAGTTTAGGACTACCAAACATTTTTTGCTTGGATAATTTTTAGCTTAGTAATTGAAACTTTTAACTGTTAAATATCGCGGGCGATATCTCACTACAATAGCACTCCCGCCATTTTAGCAAACCAGCGCGTCGTTTAGCAAGCTACAAGTGTCAAATTTCGTTTTGAGAAAAAAAAAAACAAAAACGAAACTTAACTGTGAGTCTGTGACCCGTATCGCAAATGAATAAGGTTTGACTTGTTAAATCTTTTAAAAAATTACTTTGTCAAACCTAACTTGTAGCTTGTCAAATTAATTTTGCAAGGGTTTGCGAGTAATATGGCAAGCCGAAGAATTATTTGGCAAGCTAAAAATTTGGTTCATCCAAATTTTAATTGTGGCCCGAATCGTTAAGCATGGTAGCCAACTTGGATAAATGGAAAGAACACATATACACACACAAACACACACACAAACACACGAATACAAACACACATACAAACACACACACAGACATACACACAAACACATACGCACACACACACACTGGAGAAGAGTATCAAGGTAAATGATCTTGAGCCTCGGTCTCCGATTCGATTTGAAACGTTTCAAATAAACTCCCATTTCATAATGTGGAATGCCCCATTTTATTTCAAAATAAACAAATTCAAATAAAAATCATTACAAAGGGAAATCATTCTAAAAACCTGATCACGTGCTTATTTTCTTAACAGTATGTTAGAGGCATTTAATGACATCATAAAAATCATTACAAAAAGAAATAATTCTAAAAACATGAGCACGTGCTTATTTTCTTAACAGTATGTTAGAGATATTTAATGACATAATAAAAATCATTCTAAAAACATGAGCACGTGCTTATTTTCTTAACAGTATGTTAGAGATATTTAATGACATAATTTCGAGAATTACCTCAAGTAAAATTTCATGAACACTCTCAGGATTTATAGTGAAATGTGACTTCAGATTTCAAAGATACACATACAGTTAACGAATCTCACAAGCACACACACAAATATGTTTTAATTTGGCACTAAAAAGGTTATTATGCACATTTACTTTACGGTATAGAGTTTCAAGCTCAGTAATACAGTCATCTTATTGACAGTGAGGTGGCACTATACTGACTTTCTGTTTGGAGTTTTTCTATTTCGCTCCTTTCACTGTCCCCACCCCACCTCACTAAAAATAGTGCAGCGCTTGAGAAACCACTTGCGTCGGGTTTTGCAACAGTATCATTCTCGGGTTTGATGGAAATGTATTTGTAAGTTTGATATTAGTCTATATCACTTGCAACAGTATCATTCTCGGGTTTGATGGAAATGTATTTGTAAGTTTGATATTAGTCTATATCACTTGCAACCTGCCACTCAACTCTAGCGATTTAAAAATAAAAAAAGAACGAATACATAGAAAACTGGCACATATCTGTTTTAAATATATATATATGCATTTTCAAACATTTTAGAGATAACCGGAGTTATTAATGACTTATATGGTGCTCTATCATCTTTAAACGATGAAGGACCCCCACCCCACCCCGGTCAGAGGAACGAGGTTGTAAATATATGCCTGGACAAGAAGGGCTCAGCAACTCTTAAGTTGTAATGCATTCTTGATGTTCTCATAAACTGTATCACTTCATCATGTTATTTCTCTAACTGCGAATATTGTAAGATGTTACATTTATCGATGACGCAAACAAATAAATAAATGAAAATAATGAGACATTGGTCAAATCTTGACAGTCATACTACGTACAATAGCGTGTTCAGCGACAGGTGCCCTTTCGATTACAATGTACACACGGACGACTGCAGATAAGATTACAAGGTGTGCCTCACTATACTACTGTATACAGTGTCACGGTACGAGACCCGGCCAGACCAAGTTTTTTCAACTGTTGCTTTGACAGAAAAAAGATCGCAATGTCTACAGTTTAAAATGATAAAAGATAACAATAATTCATTAAAAAAAAATATTTAATTGTGTATGGACGACAATCATTCCGACACAATATTCAATCTTATAACTGTAACATCTTCTTATAATTGCAACTATTTGCTTTGATTATAATGTTTCTTTAAGAATATAATGCTTTCTTAAGATTGTATTCCATTTTATAAATGTAATTACTTTTTATTGATTGTAATGTTTCTTGAAGAATGTAATGCTTTCTTAAGATTGTATTCCATTTTATAACTGTAATTACTTTTTATTGATTGTAATGTTACTTTAAGAATATAATGCTTTCTAAAGATTGCAATGTCCACTTTATTTACTTATAATTGAAGTTCTTTATTACGATTGAAATGACTTCTTTGGATTGAAAGCACATTAAACTTTAAAACTACTTGTGTTTAAGATGTTGCCAGCCCTGTAAAACTATTGGATTAATTTTATTGTATTTTCCTTTTATCACTTTTCGATTACAGCCTTTCGGTGATTTTCTGCATGCACGAAGAAATACTTTTTTTTTTAAAGTTTGCTATTTATAGCTTTCCATTATTACGCATGTGGAAGCATCCTCTTAGCTCGAGTTGTCACTTTCGGAGCAATAGCTTCCGTTAATATAGGAATAATTATTTATTTTGTTTGTTTATTTTTAAAGGCCTTGGATGATACGTTAAATTCTTTATAAATAGCATCTTTTTTTTATGAATTGGATGCATTTTCACTTTTTTTATTTTGATACCGAAAAGTGAGTCCTAAACTGGAGCCCGGGGCCGTTTTTGGCTTATGCTCATTATATTCAGTCATATTGCAAGTTAACCACATCCATTATCTTGATTTCTGTTTAACATGCGCCGGGCTTACTTATGCTGGAAAAGGGAAAAAATATCTATCTGTCTTTTATCTATCTATCTATTTATCTATCTATCTATCTACCCATCCATCCATCCATCTGTTTATCTATTTATCTAGCTAGCTAGCTATTTATCTGTCTATCTATCTATCTATCTATCTATCTATCTATCTATCTATCTATCTATCTACCCATCCATCCATCCATCTGTTTATCTATTTATCTATCTAGCTATTTATCTGTCTATCTATCTATCTATCTATCTATCTATCTATCTATCTATCTATCTATCTATCTATCTATCTGTCGTTCTTTTCCCACCAAAAGAAATGTCATTTGAAAAGACAAGTGTTGTTCATGCATAGATGTAATTCCCTGTAATCTGATGGAAACCAATCGTGCGTTGTAAATCGATGAGATTTCCGCCATGAATATTAAAATTATGACCCAGAAAATTAGTTATATCCGGTTCTTTTTTCCATAGACACTGCAAGGCTCAGTGACTTTGAACAAGGCTTCGCCATGAAACAATTTATCACTCCAAAGGAACAAGGAATAGCGCTTAAAGTGGGACTCTATCCTCTCGTTCAAGTGGCCGGGGAATCAAGCCCGGGTCTGGATGACTATGTTACACGTATTTTTAAACTTCTCTCTAGCTCAGAACGGTGGGCTAGTAGACTCCAGTCTATTCGGATGGGACGATGAATCGGGTCCCGTGTGTTACAAGTTGCACACTCTAAAAGATAGTTTTTTGGAAGTTAACACTGGGAACAGTACGCCATTCGCTGCTGCCAGAGAAACATTGCAACCAGAGAATCTACACAACAGTCCCCAGATCTTCACTCCCCACATCCTTGGCTTTTACTTCTTTATTCTAGAACACAAACCTCTCACTTGCAGCTTGCAAAATCAGTTAATGTTGGTCTGGATATGATGTTTAAATCCAACAGTTTTCACAAATTTATTATTTGCGATTTTAACAACATCGTTATAAATAGGTGTGGTTTCGAATGTCACGCTGCATGTAACTGGTTTACATTGTCATTTATTTCTTACTTCGCAAATGACACACTCAATCTTCTACACAAGTAAGAGAAAATACTTTTTTTCTTCCAAACTTCATTGCAAATTAGGCTCCACTTTCGTATCTTCAGTCCAGGCCAAACTTCATTGCACTCTAGCTTTCATTTTGACATTTCCAGTCCATGTCAAACTTCATTGCACTCTAGCTTTCATTTTGACATTTCCAGTCCATGTCAAACTTCATTGCACTCTAGCTTTCACTTTGACATTACCACTCCAGGCCAAACTTCATTGCACTCTAGCTTTCACTTTCATTTCTCCAGTCCAGTTGAAACTTCATTGCACTCTAGGTTTCACTTTCATATTGCCAGACCAGGTTCAAATATGGCCATTCATCTAAAAATAAATCAATCATTATACGATTGCCATGAAGCAGTTGCAAAGCATGACGTCATTCATTTAGAAAAAAAAGTAAATAAACTAACTTGCAAGAATCAAATATATTTCCTTTTAGGCACTGTCTCTCCTTTCTTCATATTAAAATAAAAATCTATTTGCCATCCGTCTACAAAATGACTTTCAGACATATTGCGCGCAGAAAATTGAATTTTAAAAGCTTTGTGTCTCTTCTCATCCGCCATCATCACTACCCTACCTCCCAACTATTACCATACACACACACACATACACGCACACACAGATACGCACACACGCACATATACTTGACCAACACTTTCTATTGCTCCACTTCCACGGTCCTTTCAACTTTATCCTCTCATCGAACCTTATGTGTCTGCTGCTTGGGCATCATACAGCCGTTGGGAGGAACATCTATCTTTTCAAAATGACGCATTACTTGTTGGCTTACGATCCTAATTTCCCAAGTACATCGTTTCGGTTGCTAGACTACCCTCTGCCATCCGAAATAGAATTGTTTTAGCGTATCCCCATATAGACGCTTTTATTGGAAATTTTAATATTGTGTTCCTTAGCAACTAGTTTTAAACTTTACGTATTTTTACGTTTTTGAATAGTGAACGTGCCTGTGGACAGTTAGTTATATGCCGTGAACTTGCACATTGGGAGCGTATTATTACGTCATTAGAGCTTACAAATAAATATTTGCCATTAACAACAATTATAGTAATAATTTGTGGAGATTGTATTTCTTGTGCTAATTTTTGTTTATTTCAAGTTAAGTTGCAGAGTTTGAATCAAGACTAGATTAGGTTATATCAGAAGTATTTTAATGTTGAATATTACGTCACCACGACGTAGAATTCAAGCGAGAATTTATTAGCCCCTATATGGTATTAATGATCTCAAGTAGTACAATAGAAGTGACCATGACATCAATTATCTGATAAATGATCAGATGAAATTAACACTGGGAAAATGGGGAAGATTCATCACCCGTGGAGAAACGATCAAATCCACAGATGGCCTTGAAATGGACAGCGGGAAAACGAAAGGTGCGTTAAACTTCGGCACGAAAAGGATGCAAGTACCTGAGGACACTCCGATATGAAAAGTGTACGTGGGCCGACTAAACACTAAGGATGAAATAAATATAAAATAACATAGCTCTACATCTTCACAAAACCCATTGGTGCTAAAAATAAATTAATAGGACACTAAACCACTAAGCAAATATCATAGAGTAATGCAGGAATGCGTATGTGCGTGTGATGGTGATTGTGTGTGTGTGTGTGTGTGTGTGTGTGTGTGTGTGTGTGTGTGTGTGTGTGTGGACAATAAATTATATCAGTGAACTACACAGAGAGTAGGAAAGCGCTAACAATACATACAGTAGTTGTAAATAGACGCTAAGTCTTGGAAAATAGGATGTAGATGACTCAAAGACGCAGAAGAAGGAGAGATAACTTCCTCATATTGAAGAAGAGGTCTTAGGCTTTCCATTATAAGGAGAGATCACTGTTTTTTTCCTAATAAAGGAGAGGTTATAGGCTTTGCTGAATATATCTGGAGAAACAGCAAAGACATACAACTGACGATCACAGGATAATTTCAATTTCCATAAATAGATAAAATAATGTGGAAGAATAAAATGTAACTAACATCAACAAGCAACTGGAGTAAGAAACTATCCATGGGAAAAATGCGCAACAATTTGATCAAGCATCAAGACGGCAATCAACATATTTATGACAAAGAAAAAACGTAATCAACATAACTGATGACAGAGTGACACAAGACAATCAATGTACTGATGACAGAGAGACAATTTAAGGTAACCAGCATTACTGATGACATAGAGACAAGGCAATCAATATATTGATGACAGAAATACTAGGCAATGAACGTACAGATTGCAAAGACACAAGGCAATCATCATACTGATGAAAGAGACACAAGGCAATCAACTTAATGATGGCAGAGTCATCAACGTAATCAACATACTGATGACAGAGAGACTAGGTAATCAATATATTGATGACAAAATGTAATCAGCATTAATCAGCATACTAATGACAGAGACTCAAGGAAATCAACAAACTGAAGACTGAGAGACTCAATGTAATCAACATAAATTTGACTGAGTGACACAAGGCAGTCAACATACTGATGACTGAGTGACACAAGGCAATCAACTTAGTGATGGCTTAGTGACACAAGGCAATCAACATAGTGATGACTGAAAGACACAATGCAATCAACATAGTGATGACTGAAAGACAAGGCAATCAACATAGTGATGACTGAAAGACACAATGCAATCAACATAGTGATGACTGAAAGACAATTCAATCAACATAGTGATGACTGAAAGACACAATGCAATCAAAATAATACCAAAAAACCGCAAATGCTAAATGCAGGCCTCTCTCTCTCCCCCTCTCTCTCTCTCTCTCTCTCTCTCTGGAGATAACCATGCCTTCCGTAATAGCTTGGATCTACCAGAATCCATTAAAATCCCGAGATAATGATAGCAGAAGTCGAGATAAGACTCACTACCACTTCTACTACTAAAGATACATCCTTTGTAAGGTATGATGATGATAACTATGATTATTATAGTCATCATCATCATTAAAATAATCAGTGCCTTACCCTATTAGAATCAGTATGAGCAGATTTGTACTTCTTGCTTAGAGGCCATTCACACTGTGCACTTATCGATCGCGAGAGGAATATCCTTTCTTGTATTTCCCAGAGCGCAGTTTATTCAAGATCAAAGGTGAATCAATTAGTGGAGATACTGTTTCAAAGACCTGCCGACAAAATTATTTCAACTGAGTGTAAGGCCTGTTGTTTCGATATACGGTTCAAATAGTTACGCCATTTTCATCAAAATGTCTTCACGGAAAGTGCCCTTCGCTTAGCGAGTTTGCCCATTATTCGATATTACGAACGTCTGTTCAGTTTTCTCTACAAAGGAATGCGCCTTCATCTTTACTCGGTTTTGCGAAACGTCTGTTCAGTTTCCTATACAAAGAAATGTACCTCCATCTTTACTCTTTATCGCGAACGTCTGTTCAGTTATCAAAAGAAGCGCTTCCTTCTTTTATCGTTTTTGCATACGCCTGTTCAATTTTCGCTACAAAGGACAGTACCTCCATCACTACTCAACTCTCTACTTCCCTTAGGGTTTGGGGCCATGAACTTTGATAGGTATGCATATACCAGTTTATACTTCTCAGTATAGAAAATGGAACCAGTGCATGGAAATAATAATCCCATAATCACACGAGCACTGAAGTTCGTCGAATCGCTTTGTGCTTCTGCCAAGATTTTATTGGCAGAAAGCATTTCCTGTTGTAACGCTAAGTAGTTTTGTTCGTTTGTAATGCTGAGTTTCTTTGTGTAGGAAGGAACCTTGTTTGTAAAGATGTTGAATATTAAAAAGCATTCTGTTTTCTGAGGAACAAAATGTTGCAAATTTTTCTTTATAGCCGAGACCCAATATCAGTCCATATGGAGGAGACACAGCGTACATTCTAATAACGAAAAAGAGAGTTACAATATAAAAATGACAATATTCACACACCCACACCCTTAAAGGACAAATAAGAATGATTGTTTTTCTTTGTATGAACCGAGAATATTTTCTTGAATCTTACAGCATTGTTACGTCGTGACGCCCTGTAAGATCAATTTGAACTAGTTGATTTTAAACATTTTCTTTTTATACTTTTTTTAACCTCTCTACCGGAAACTACTCTGAATTATTCATCTCTTTAATTGAATGAATGGATTTCGATGGACTGAATATTTTAGATTTTGGACGGTTATAAAAGAGGCTGACTCCCTTTTTAAATCAGTTCTAAGATAGTGTACTGGGGTAGAGACTCTCACTCACATTCACTCACACTCACACACACACACACACACACACACACACACACACACACACACACACACACACACACACACACACACACACACACACACACACACAATCCTACCTAAACTGTACATATTTTTCTACCTATAAGCCTTTACTCAGGAGTTACCTCAACATGCCTATACTGAGCATTCTCATAAAGGAGTTACCTCAACATGCCTGTACTATCTCATAAAGGAGTTACCTCAACATGCCTGTACTATCTCATAAAGGAGTTACCTCAACATGCCTGTACTAAACAGTCTCATATAGGAGTTACCTCATCATGCCTGTACTGAACATTCTCATACAGGAGTTACCTCAGCATGCCTGTACTGAAAATTCTCATAGAGGAGTTACCTCATCATGCCTGTACTGAACATTCTCATAAAGGAGTTACCTCAGCATGCTTTCATAAACGAAGCTGCCCAGTGTCAGATTAACTCTATCTATTTTCAAGATCCCTAAAGGAATTTGTCTTAAAGTTTGCTGTCTGAAATGGAAATTGGAGAGACGAAAACAAATTTGTCACCGACATTTTAATGGCTTGTGGGAGAAGAACAGTTTAAGATATGATAACAACAAATACACCCGCAAACACACACAATACACAGAACATACAAAACACACTTATACACACAAAACATACCAAGTCTATACACTAACACAAACCACTCAAAGAACATATACTCACACACTGAAACACATACACAAAATAAACACACATACACCACAGTTTCAGCAAGCCACAATGACCCAATGAAAGTGAATATTTCATGAGACAATATTTCAAGAGATAATATTTCATGAGACAATATTTCAAGAGATGATATTTAATGAAACAATATTCAAGAGATAATATTTCATGAGAAAATATTCAAGAGAATACTTCGAGAGACAATATTTCAAGAGAAATATTTCACGAGACAATATTTCAAGAGAAATTATTTCAAGAGACAATATTTCAAGAGAAAATATTTAATGAGACAATATTTCAAGAGATATTATTTCATGAGACAATATTTCAAGAGAAATATTTCACGAGACAATATTTCAAGAGAAATTATTTCAAGAGAAAATATTTAATGAGACAATATTTCAAGAGAATACTTCGAGAGACAATATTTCAAGAGAAATATTTCACGAGACAATATTTCAAGAGATACTATTTCACGAGACAATATTTCTAGAGATATTATTTCAAGAGACAATATATCAAGAGAATATTTCGAGAGATAATATTTCAAGAGATATAGTGACGTATGCTGTGTGAACTAAACAGGACCAACATCATGCAGAAACAGGCATGTATATATTTTAAAATAAAATTAGAAAAATATATTTTTTTAAAGCACTGGAAAAGTAACGATCGAACAAACAATGACACAATGTTAGGAGAAGTGCAAAGGTAGAAAAAAGAGATTGTGTGTAGGTGTAGGGTGGGTGAGTGGAAAGACTGAAAGAGATTCCCCCAAAACAAAGGAAGACATATTTCTTTGTTAATTTCCCTTCAGAAAGATGAATCATTGATCTGAATTGAGCTTTTGTTTCCCCCACCAACACTCCCACGGTCACACGTTTTATGGACCAGATGTTAATTAATTAATAATTGCTTGAAATAGCGGCATGCTTTTAGGAGAATGGGCGGGGCGATGATGGTGGGGTAGTGGGGAGTAGAACTTCAAAGAGAAAAGAAATACAAAAATAATTAAAAATTGTTGAGGAAAAGGGCTTTGTCGCTAACTACACTGATAGAAGGAAGGGCTTTATATAATTCTTTAGACAAAGGATTTTCCATTAATTACGGACCCAAGGGTTTTATCCAAGAGCAGCTAGATGTAGGACTTTGTTAATAACTAAATTTATAAAGGACATTAATGTGGATCTCTTACGTAAAATGATTTGCCAATAACTAGGAATACATCGCACTAATTATAGGTATTTTATATCTAACAGGATTTTATCATTATCTAGGGACACATGGGGCATTTACAGGACCAGCTTGTGTAAGATCTCTCCGACAAAGAACTTGTTCAATACCTAGAGAGTTACAGGACTTTGTCAGTTCCAAGAGGGTTCATGTGCTCTATCACAGATATTAGCTATATAGAGTCTTTGTCAAAAGTCAAACATTATCGGAAGTCTTTGCTACAGATCAGCTACATGTACACTTGTCACAGACCAGCCTCTTTATAAGTTCTTTCTCACAGTCTGTGTTGCCTTAAACCATGTGTCACATTAGTTGGACCAATATACTTTATCATTAACTAAATATGTAAATGGTTTTATCTATGTCACAAATGAGATATTGTCTAAGCCTCTAAGACCTTTGTCACACATAAGATAAATAGACATTGGTCAGAGACCAGTTAAATTAGCAAGTTGTTTCCTTCCCCTCCCCCCCCGCCAAACTTGCTGCGGTCAAAGGCATTTGTTACCTCCAGACAGATTTTAGGTCTTTGACACATATAAATTAATTATATGCCTTTTCTTAGACTAGCTACTTTATGTCGCTTGTCTGGAGACTAGCTATTAAAGCTAGAGTCTAGAGACTAGCTATAATTATTACCTAATAACATGTTTGTCAGTTAGATGTAATTACGGCTTTCATCATAAAGAAACTTATTGCAGTGATTTAGCACAGTGTTGATATGGTCACGCCCATCCATCTATAAGTCTATACAGAGTCCAGACCGCAGATAGATTCTAGTAAGCTTTATTACAGTAGTGCAGAGAATTTTATAGTCAATAAGAGTGTAGTCAGAGTCCAATGAGGCCTTTCTCTAAGTAGTCGGATAACTTTTAAGCCTAGAGGCCTAGACTAAAAAAAATAGAGTGTAGCAAGAGTTTAATAAAGCTTTTTTCAAAGTGGTTCAGGGCACTCTTGAGCCTAATCTGCAGTGCAGTGCTTTTCAACAGGGATGCGCTAGGTCAAGGGTTTCCCGAGAGATTGTGGTTGACAAAATAAACACCGTATATACAACATTTTGTATGCAGGGCAGAAAATTATTTCAAGGGTTCCTCAGTGTAAACAGATTGAGAAAGACTTATAAAGAGTATAGCAAGAGTCAAATAAGTCAGCATGTGCAGAGAACTCTATAGTCTAGACTAAAGAGTGTAGTCAGAGTAGACAGTCCTTTTTGTAAGTAGTTCAGTTAACTCTTAGTCTAGAACCCTAGGACTATAAAATATAGCAAGAACCCAATAGGGACTTTTTCAGAGTAGTGTAACTCTTTAGCCTACAGTATAGAGTTTAGTCAGAGACCAATGTGGTCTTTTTCAAAGTAGTGCAGTTGGATTATTAAAGGTTGTTCACAGTGGTACAGACAGATTATTAAAGGTTGTTCACAGTGGTCCAGACAGATTATTAAGGGTTGTTCACAGTGGTACAGACAGATTATTAAAGGTTGTTCACAGTGGTACAGACAGATTATTAAAGGTTGTTCACAGTGGTACAGACAGATTATTAAAGGTTGTTCACAGTGGTACAGACAGATCATTAAAGGTTGTTCACAGTGGTACAGACAGATTATTAAAGGTTGTTCACAGTGGTACAGACAGATTATTAAAGGTTGTTCACAGTGGTGCATAAATGTCGTTCACACAGTGATGCAAACAGGTGCAGGCTTTTCGGACTGTCTTATCAATGAAAATATGTACTTACACGAAACGTTTTTTTATTTCCTGACTACCTTTTATTACTGATGGTATTTCCCAAACAGCAACAACGAAACATTAATTACCGCAACAACTTATATTATTTTTTTTCTTCTATTGCTCATAAACTTTGATTTGTTTGTCGCAGAAAAGCTCAGTTGAGTCTTAAATGTGGGTTACGCATTTAAAACAAACAACATGGCTTCCAATTTGATGGCACTATATAAGAACGTTTCTATCTGTAAAAGATCTGCAAGTCTGATGTTCTTAACAATAAAGTGTCCAGGGACCGTTTTCACAACAGCTAACGAACTTAGAAGGGGAACTCAACCAAACAACACGCAAGTTATTTGGCAGCTGTAGGCAGATCTGCCCCAAAAAGTAGTTGGCAATTTGACAGGTCACGTGACTAGTTTATAAATAGACTCTGTCCCTCAAGCCAATTTCAACAATATCAGCGAGTTGGGTGACCGTCGAACGCGCGAAGATAATTTCACGCTGTTTGAAGTGATTGCTTAATTAGAAGCTTATAAACATCGGAAATAGTTTTTATATTCAAGACTAAAAAGTACAGTAAAAAGAAAGACAAGGGGGAGAATGCATGACGCAAATGGCTGCAGTCTATAAAATGCCGTTTCGTTCGCAAATCGGACAGGAGACCAATTAAATGAAGTGGTACGCTGGTAACGCTAAACCTGACCTCATTCAGGGAGAATATCAGAATCGAAAGAAAACTCTTCCCTGACGTAATAGCTAATAACTTTGGAAATGACTGAGTACTGTATGCGATAAATTCAAAATCCGTCTGAAGGATTATTTTGCCTGCTGTATGTAGGCACGTGTGCCGTTGTGTTGTGGAGATTGTTGGTAGATGGCACATCAGAGTTTGTCAGTGTGCATGTTGACCTATGTGCTGTGCATATTAGTATAATTATTATAAAATATGCATTAAATATGAACACATTTTTGCATAAGAAAATTTAATTAAAGAAAAAATATCATATTTTAATTTTTGTTGACTGATTCATATGTTAAGAGATTATACTACATGTCTTAAAATATAACTAAGAAATTACACTGAAATTCAAGATTATAAAATAAAATCACAGTATTTTTAACTTACACAAAACTAACATTATAATATATTAAAATCAGCCCTTGCCTTTTTTATATTAATATTAATCAACCAACTGTAGTTTCAAATATTTTCTGTGCCTAAATCGTTAATAATGCATATGTGTTGTGTGTACATTAGAAATTCAGCAATGTTTTTAGAAATTCATCAGTGTGTTTGTTTATTTTAAGAATAATAAAAACGACTTTTAAAAAAATCATCTCGCATCTGTTACTGTTAGACATTGAAAGAGTGCTTATAGGCTATTATTATTAATATTAGTGCATACATGTTGTGTGTACATAAGAAATTTAGCAATGTGTTTAGAAATTCATTAGTGTGTTTAGAAATTCATCAGTGTGTTTGTGTATATTAAAAGTTATAAAAGCGACTTTTAAAAAAAAATCATCTCGCAATATGTTACTGTTAGACAAATGAAAGAGTGCTTGCCGTTGTGACTGAAATACAAGTACTCGTGTACTCTCAAGTTCATGGCCATGCAAAATGCAAAATGTCTACAATTCAAGTTAAAATATCAGAAATATTTCTATAAAAGTCTATGGACTAATACTACTCCAGTACAGAATGAGTTTTCCCTTTGTTTTCGGCTGTGAAAAGAACTGATGCAAGCAAACTAATAAATACTTAGAAACTTTAACTTTTAAGTTTCTGTCTTTGGTTTTTGAGAGTGAGTGAGCAGTCATTTATTTGTTGTTCTGTCCATTTACACTTCACATATCCCCAGTGCATTCATGCACACACACATGCCAATGTATTCATAACTCTACACACAGAATAAAAACTCTTTCCAAACAAACATCTTGGTTCGTTATGTTGTGTAGATACTCATCACACCATCTACACGAGGTCCAGTGAAGCATTGGCTAGCCCTTACCTTCCCCTTTCAACTGAGAGAGGAAGGAGGGGTGAGGTGACAATAATGAAAGAATGTTGATATTTACATCACTTCACAGCACAGCACAGCACACACACACACACACACACACACACACACACACACACACACACACACACACACACACACACACACACACACACACATTATATATATATAATCAAGTTCATGGTTATCATACATCATATGAGAGTGGAGATTTAAAGAAATAGTTAAAGTCAATATACATAACCTTTTTCAATGATGGCCACTGTCAATAGCATCTGTTTACAATCACGCGGATTTGCAACAGTCACTGTTTTCTTATTTAGATGATGGTCCAATGTACCCCTTCTAGGCACATTACACAACTGTTCCAGAATATTTGATGCACTCCAAAGCCACATGGGAGAATCATCCAGAATTTCACATGCACTATCAAAAGCACCTCAATTTGGTTGTATCTGTGTTTTTATATGCATGTGTGTCATGGATCCTCACAGGGATCTTGAAAGGAGGATACAAGCTACTGAAATGAGATGCTTTCGAAGGTTGACTGGCATTTCGTATAGAGATCACGTCACGAATGAGGAAATGGGAAACAGAATTAGACAAGCCATTGGGCCCTATGAAGAGCTATTGGCCAATGTGAAAAAATGCAAAATGAAATGGTATGGTCACGTACATGATCAACAGGGCTTGGCAAGACAATCATGCAAGGTACCGTGCAAGGAGGGCGAAGGAGAGGAAGACAGAGGAAAATATGGGAGGATAACATTTCAGAGTGGACAGGACTGAAGGCTGAACGATACATAAGATTATCAGAGAACAGAATGGATTGGAGGAAGCTGGTTGTCAGGTTATCAGTGGTGCCCCAACGATCGGCAAGACTAAGGGATAGATAAATAGATTGAATCTATGTATTCAATAATTTGTATGTCATCTCTCACACTAGCTAGTGCTTCAATTTTTATAATTTTTCATTTCATCTCCCACCAAGTGGTTGGTTATAATTTATTCTGTCACAGCCTGTCTAATGATATGTACCATCTCCCGCAGACTGGCTAATGACACATACCATCTTCCACAGACTGGCTAATTGTCTTCTTCCACAGGAAGTCTTATTATCATTAGTCATCTGCGAGTGTTCAGGCACAAAATCTGTTTTTGCCGGAAGCGTTTCCTGTACTAACAAGATGCACCAATATTTTTTATTGGTGGAAAGAAAATCTGGCGCTACAGATTTTTGTCTGTAATAACTGTAACCTAGTATTTGAACCTGACTTCTGATCAGCCACTATTTCTTTAAAAACAATAAAAATGTTTAATTAAATAGCGTAAGCTTGTAACGGCCTTTTTCAACTGACTTTCTTCTTAGTATCGGTAAACCTGGATGGCAGTGAATAGTCAACTTACATTCCTCTTTCAATATTTGGAATACGTTTTAGAAATGATTCTCATCGACACTGATTGCATAGAACGAATAAAGGAGAAAAGAAACTTGAAACTCGCTGAAATATTTGGAAGGGTTCCGATTATATAATAATTAATTAGAAGTCAATTTGTACATAAGTTCTGAAAAAGCAAGTGGAAATTTAATATTCGAAGTATCCTGAGACAAACGAGATTAAACGCATGAACACATTCTTTTTATTCATTTTAAAAAGTCTTTATCCAATTTTCTTTCTTAACCAGTGTATTGCGTCAAAGGCAAAACAGAAGTAGTTATATTTCCTTTATAACAATGAAAAAGCCCCATAATCTTGTTATCCAGCGCGAAAGCGGCGGAAGCCGGAAACGCCCCCTACACTCAATCAAATCAAAATAATCTTGTTATTCGTAGTAGGTTTACACTACTGAGTTAAATTTGCGTGTGTGTGCGCATCTGCGTGTCCCTGTGTGTATGCTTGCATGCGTGTGCCTGTATGTGCGCGTGCGTGTGTGTGTGTATGTATGTGTGTGTGTCTGTGTGTGTTTGTCTGTGTGCGTGTGTGTTTCTTCGACTCGATCGAGTCGGTTGCTTTACACCAGCTCTTGTCACTACTCCTCTGAGACCGGCAATATATAACAGATGATCGGGTGCTACATTGAAATCGATTCTCGAGGTATGCAGACAAGGGCGACAAATTGCTAAAGCCGCGTGAACGTCACAAGGACGTCACAAACAGAAGACAAAACACTTCAAAAACACTATGGGTGTACAAAGTATATTTATTGTTAGATTCAAATACGAAAACGTTAACGGCTAAATCTTTAAAATAGATCATTCATTATCGGCATCTGTCTCAATTATTGTTGGATTATTTTCTAAAGCATAGAAATAAAGGTATACGATTTTATTGCCAATAGAAGATAAAGTTTATTACTTGTTTATGGGAGAAAGCGAATAAAGTGGGATACACGCGTATGTGTGTGTGTATGTTTGTATGTATGCATGCATATATATATGCTACCAGCTGAATATGCAAATTTGAAGAATTATTTGCTTTATAAACTCGTTTGGGCGCCATCATCACCAGGTAAACACCACCACCATTCCTCCCCCCCCCCCCCGCGTGTTAGACTGTTTTCATAACGTGTGCGGAAAAGTTCATAAAGTGTCGTGTGCAAATTCATTCAATACATTGGGTCTCTTTTCAAGGTGTGTGATTGTGAGTGTGTAAGTGTGCGAGGGGGGGGGGGGGGGCGGCATAGGAAGGGTGGTGGCAGTCTTAAGATCAAAGTGCGAAACTAACACGAGCTGCAACAAATTTGTTCACCTACTCGAAGTACTGGGTAAAACCTGAGCAAAGTTATTACAATGGCTGCCGAGATCTCCTGGATAACTACATATGATTAGAAACTGTGTATCACAAAATGGAAAATAACTGTTATAATATATTATTACTATTACCTTACTTCTAGAAGTAGTTGTAGTAGTAGTCATAGACATTTCATAAACAGTATTAAAGTCAAATTCTTTCTGTACCCATGTCCCTCGAAAGCCGGAAGCGCCCCCCCCCCCCCCCGTTATCATCATTACCCATGTCATTGGATCGTGTGATTTGCATCACGGTTAGCAGTGATGGAAAGAAATTCGGGAGGATTATAACATGATAACACGTATAATTCTGCACGTGAGATAAACTATTTATACGCTCACATATTATGCTGAAGATTGTTATCAGCACTTAAAGCGCCCTCTACTTTCTGACAATGAGAACGGAGGTCAAGTGGCCATTGACACGAAAGATAGTACTGGCTTGCCAGAATGTGTTATAAATAACTTTTAAAAATCTTTTTTAAAATATACCACCACCACCACCAAACAAAACAAAACAAAAATAAGAAGAAAAACCAACTACCCCCCCCCCCCCAACAATAAACTCTAATACTGGCATGAAACAGTCTGTTATAAAATAAACAAAAATTCTTTCAACATAATAACAAAACTCCAACCCTTTCCCCGACAGTACCCCCCCCCCCCCAAGATTTAATAGTGGTATGCAACACTATTGTATTAATCTGTTTCTCCATGCTTTTATATCTGTTTCTCTACTTTCTTTCTCTCTGAACAACAAAACATTTCCTTATGTGAACAGGTCTTATGATACACGAATTTGAACTTTGACTTTGTGGAACTGTGACTGACTGGCATAGGTCGGAAATGGATACCGGTAAACTACGTCATTATTATCTGTAAGTCGAGCAGCAAACGTGTTGTTACAGGTTAGCGACTCGGGGGAGGTTGTCATGTCTCGGATTATTGCCACGTGGACACTATAACTTCTGTGCTTGTTATTTATTTATTTATTTTAGAAGGAGGTGGGGGTGGTAGTAAGGTCAAAAATAAAGAACAATAAAATATACCAATAGTAATGAATGCATTCATCGTGAGGCAGTTTGAACTTGGCCCTTTAAACAAGCGCTCCATTGTTATGGAACACAATAATCTATTTGAAGAGAGAATTCAAGAAATTGCAATTAATATCATCATCATCACAGCAAAACAATTACGTAATAATAATGTGCTCTTGTTAATTTCTTTCTTTCTTTCTTTCTTTCTTTCTGTCTGTCTGTATATATGTATCTCTCTCACTCACACACACACACATACACACACACACACACACACACACACACACACACACACACACACTGTACTCTCTCTCTGCTTTTCTATCAATTCGTCTTTACTAAAAAGTATCTGAGGAAAATATTGTTTTGATGAATTTTGATAATAGTATGTGGAAATTGATCAGGAAGAGGAGGAGGAGAGGGAGGAAGAGGATAGTCAGGACTGACGAAATAAAATTGGAAGCCCGGGCACTAAATAAATGCGTGTATCCCTGTCTTTAGCAATCTTATTTCATCACAAATCAAACTTTCTACAGAATCAATGACATCGTTGTGAAGGCTCGCTTTGAGAAGTCTTTCTGCGAAATTCTTGGCAATATGCTATAGAAACACACACACACGCACACGCACGCACACACACAGGCACGCACGCACACACGTACATACATGTACGTGCACATACATTCATATACACACGCACACACACACACACACATATGTTAATTTTATTTCATGTGAATCTGCACTTAACACTCTTTTAAGGAAGAAACGTGTCGTTCGGTGGGGCTGTAGTATGGAGAGAAATCTATGCTTCGTTTATCCGCTAGCATTCGCATTACAGGAAAGGTCAGTCCTGGGCCGTCTGCTAACCAGATCCGCCCTCTGTCATGTCTGTAGAACTTGTTTTCTGCATCTCTGCTTCGGGAACAATTTCCCAACCTCCTTCAGGGGCGATAATTCTCATACGCGCATACATAGTTTATAAGAGTTTTAGGTCACCTACTTTTTATTCTTACATGCTCACACATACACATGCACACAAACTCGCACGCACACACACACACCACACACACACACACACACACACACACACACACACACACACGTTCGCGCACACTTGAAGGCCCTACACTTCCGATTCTATCTTTCTTTAGCTTCTTTCTTTGGAGGGCTGCCTTGTTTTCGAAAAGACAGATGAAATGCTATAATCACGATAACCTATTTATAAAATTCTAGTCATCGGTTTCTCGTTTCATTTGTTTTGACCTTGAGCTGTCAATTTCCAATAATCACCCAGCAATGAGCAGACAATATTATTTGCAAAACTTTATTTACCGAACCTGCATTTGTTGCGGCGAAACGTAGATTTAGATCAAAGACTCGATGCAAATGCAATAGAGTGACGCTTGTCAATGACATCAGAGGCTAAGGAAAACAACCACGTGATTTGGCTAGGAAAATTTCGGACGACAGTCAGCGATATTCTAGAGAGCATTTGGAATGTGGACGTAAAGTCCCGAACACAGTTGTTCAATAAAAAAAATAAATCAATCTTTGCTTTAGGCAATGTTAATTACGTCTCGAATTTTTAACGGGTCTGTTATTTTGACAGTTCTTGACAGTGAAAAGATATCTGAATAAATATTTATGTTAACTTCCTGCAATGGGGAGAAATGGCGACCTCGCCGTACCACAAATATGCTTGAGAATTATCGCTTTTGCTTTCGTAGATTTACAGTCACAGACTATTCAAAGACTGCACTATTATAATATTTTGGGGTTGTTGTTAGATATTGCAAAGTAAATTTTATATTAATAACGTGTGCTAGTATTATCTATCCTCAACGAGTGACCTGTTGAGTGTTTGAGTGAAGCATGTGTATCATTGGGACTCTGAACGCAAATCATTCTTACCGACAAACATAAATAATATATTCATACCTCTTCTTTTGTCGCGCTCTGCGATACGGCGTATGATTGGATAAGCTGTTCATTGTGTTTCATTAATATAAGTCTCATCAGGTTTGCCCTTTATTCACACTTTTAATAACAATCGTCTGCCTGTAAAAGTGTACTAAACTAATTTTGTTTACGTTTGAAAAGTTATGTCTTTAGACATGATGATTATCTGTCTCTCTATGCAAATACACACACATACTTGCTTACAAACATACACACAGACGCACATGCGCGTGCTGATGCATTTATGGCAAACATTGATTGACTCGACAACTTTGCTCGATTGAAGTTGTCATTTACGCGTTTAGGCCTACGTCACGACAGCAGCCCGGACATTTTTATGTTAATTTACAGTTAAATTCTTATGAAAATACAACACACTTAATTATTGGATAATAGAATAGCAGAACCGCGCGATAATTTCCTAAAATGACATTTATAAAGAAGAACACTCGAAATTAGTGCAATTCGGTACCAGTACGATGATACGCTGCCAAGAAAGCGAGCAAAAAACCACACGGTACATTTGGGAAATCTCGAAGAAGGAAGAAGGAATGCTCACAGACAGTAATCTCCCCTGTCTGACGTCAGTGTTGTTGGTTGTCAGAATGGTGTCGCGGGTAGGCTTTGAAGACGACTTTCATCCCGCTACTAAGTACCTTTGTACAAATTGTAGGATGAGATGCGTCTGGGTTCGTCTACACGCCAGTTGAAAACAAGAAAAACCCCGCTCTTTATATAATCCATGACTATATATCGAAAGTTTTTTTTTTTTTAGATTTCAAAATATCCTCAAATCACGTATAGTTCTTTTTACATTCCGTACCGTCTTTGATGCAAAACTGAAGATTGCTTTAAACACCCAAACACACACACACACACACACACACACACACACACACACACACACACACACACACACTCCCAACTGCACTTGTTAATCTCTGAAGTACAGTGGCTAAAATTTAATTTCACTCTTCCGTCTTTCATGTTGATCTAAAACGTTTAAAGTAGACCTACTGAAATATTTATTTAGAAATATAATACATCCTTATTGCGGATAATGTGAAAATTATCACACAAAACATTTATTTCCTTATACAGTTTTCGCCAAGGGAAAGCATTCTAATCTTAGACCACTGGACACAACAAGAAACAAATATCACAACTCGACATATTTCATGACTGCGGACGTATGAGGCGAGAACTTGCTTAACAGATTTATTTGAGCAGTTGCAATGGGAGAGGTGAGAAATTATTTCCCTTTAAGCAAGCATGTCTCTTGTAGCTCTGCTGCTATGTAGATATTTTATTAGCTCCCTTGCCAAAGGTATTCGCTGCCTTACCAATGGAATTAGCAAGATTGTCTTTAGGACTTATTGCACCCATGTAGCATTGCTTTAATTAAACAGAAGAAAGCATAAAGCATGCAAAATTAGGACAATAGAACATTAAATTAATTAACATATTAATGCACACTGCTGATGGATTTTTATTGGCCCATTAATATTCGTGGGGCCCATTAATATTCCTGGGGACCACTCAACTGTGTGTAAAGTTAGTTCTAATAACACTCTCAGTAATCCTACAGTACACACTCAACTGTGTGTAAAGTTAGTTCTAATAGCACTTTCAGTAATCCTACAGTACACACTCAACTGTGTGTAAAGTTAGTTCTAATAGCACTTTCAGTAATCCTACAGTACACACTCAACTGTGTGACTAAGGCCGAGATGTATGCATTGTACTTAAACGCCAACAGTCCATGAGTGACTGCATCTATTGGAGTACGCTTGTACTGAGCCTCAATTTTCCTGCTTTGGCAAATGTATCGAGGATAAGTATAGTTATTGCCCATGGCTGGCAAAGAGAAGCGAACAAGTCAATGCAGATCGTATTTTCAGAATCAGATTTCTTCCGCCAAGTATCAAGTATCTTTATACACTCATCCTCAAAGTTGCGATTGCAGCTTGCACTTTTTTTTGTGTGTGTTAACATGCATGGCGTGCAACACATATTCTTTAACAATACATGTTATTTTTTAGAAATTACATAGAGTAACTAGTTGGGCGATTTATCATTTGACCACGTGACTTTCCATTTCTTCGGAGAAGACGAAGTGTACACAATGTTATTAATTAGAGTTTGTAACCCTATAATGTAAATGGTTAACTTCAGTAAATAGATTCCACACAGTCATAATGTAAATGGTTAACTTCATTTAATAGATTCTACACAGTCATAATGTAAATGGGTAACTTCAGTGATTAACTAAGTTATAAATCTGCTCTGTAAATGGCAAATTTCATAAACTTTATTCCAAACACACACTGTATTGGGGAAATTTAATTAATTTATTTTCTAGTATCGCACTGTAATTCGCTATGCCATTAACTAGAGTTAGATCTGAACTGTAACTGAATTAATTCATTTTATTTTATTTAGTCTATGTCTCCACTACTAATGGTTATGTCAATACATGGCTCAGTACCTGAAATGTAACGGCTAATTTCATTAATTAAAGTCTATGTTTCTACTGTAAATTACAATTTTCAATACTTTCCATCTATAATCAGACACTGCGCTTACTCTGATATTGAACTTGGGCCTGGTGTACTTCATGCCCTACCGGAAGCAATCAGATAGCAGATGGGTTGACTGGTGAATATTTAATGGTCACCCAGGCTCAACAGTTATCTGCGGCCCAGCAGCTGCACAGCCTGCGGAATGGTTTGCGCTGTCAAATAAATTTTCCAACGACTGATCTCGCAAAAGAGACACGTTTTGACTCAAGCCATGGTAGTCAATTAAACATTGGCAGTCTTTCTACCGAGGTCATGGTAGTCAATTAAACATTGGCAGTCTTTCTACCGAGGTCATGGTAGTCAATTAAACATTGGCAGTCTTTCTACCGAGGTCATGGTAGTCAATTAAACATTGGCAGTCTTTCTACTGAGGCCATGGTAGTCAATTAAACATTGGCAGTCTTTCTACTGAGGCCATGGTAGTCAATTAAACATTAGCAGTCTTTCTACCGAGGCCCCAGAACGTTTGTTTGGCGGTCCTGAGGCACAGGAAACGGCAAGGCCTAAAGCAGCAAAAAACTGTTTACCTATTGACTCTGCCCAAAGGTCTTAAAGCAATGTCTGACTCACTAAGTAGAAAGGCCCGATCTAGATAGTCCGCACAAGTGGAGATAATAATGTTTGCGATACAACACGTTGGAATGGTTGTTATAACGAGCGATAAGCTTCGATTGCTAAATCGTCTGTACGGGGTCGTCCACCAGCTCCAGTCAACGAAATGACAGTGTCCATTATTCAAGCGAAAATGTCCGGAAAATAAGAACCCAGGCGAGCTTGCCTATTTTAAACTGAACTGCCTGCATATCGAAGCCAATACATTTGGATTTAGTTTACCGATAAATCCTCCCGCCTCCACAATCTCTTGCAAACTTCAGAATCTCAGCAAGCGAGTCGCCTGTCTTACAGAATAATGAATTGCAAGGGCTGACCTCAGTTATTGGTCTTAGAAGTCATTCTTGAATCTGTCACAGGCACTGGGAATATAATCAATGCGTTACAGTTATAATTAATTTTTGCAAATAATATTGCCGCAGGGTGTAACAAATCCATTTCTGCCCTCCCACCCTTAGAGAGCAAAGCTTTTGTCTGATCGACTCTGTCCGTGCAGAATAATTAAATTTATTCATTTTCATTTTTCTTTCTTGTAATTGCTGTGTGGTATCTGTGTAAGTATTTGTGTGATAGCAAACTATCTCTTACTATGCTGCATGGTCAAGATTATGAATAATATACATTTATAAACTCTAATTATAACCATCCAACTAATCGCTATATTTCTCTTTAAATATATTGATACTTAGACCACTCGTGTTGGTGTGCTTACTTACATGTTATATGTTGTAGTCTGTCACCTGTAATTAATTAATATACCTGGCTGTACATATCAGGGGTTCGTAGCTATATTCTCGACTATCACTCTCCTTTTCTATGTTATCTTTCCAACAAATTGGCCAGGTAGAGAGTGTGTTTGTGTCTAAAGTTATGGGGGGCCCGGGGTGGTGGAGAATTACCATCTTGCCCATCTCTAAACAACACAATGAAACATGGCATGAATATAGTATGATGTTATTTTAATCAAGTTTTCCTCCACTCCGTTTGTTAAAAGTCATAAATTTAAAGATGTCAGTGTGTGGATCCTATGAAATAATTGTAAACACTTATATCGAAAATTGTTCCATCAACACTTTCCCTCCCCCTCCCCATCTCTTGCTCTCTCTCTCACTCACTCACTCACACACACACACACACACACACACACACACACACACACACACACACACATACACATGTATACACACACATATATAATATATGACATATAAACTAAATCTTTTATCTAACATTTTTTATTATTTTGTGTGTGGCGATAAAAAATAAGTTTCCTGAGAATTGCGAAATGAGTAAAAATAAATTGTTCTTTTTTCCTAATGATATATAAAAAATGTTCTCTTAAATTTTAAAAATTAAATGCTAAAATGTAATTTACTACAAATTTATGCATATATGCATGATAAAGACACGTACAGACGAACACACACAAACATTCACAAACACAGATGCAAACACACAAATAACAATCATTCACTTGCTGCGTTACAGAAATTCAACATAAATCTAAGCGAAAGTACAATCTCTTTCTTTGCAGATCAATGGTCGTTACATAAATAACTTGTAAATAACTCAAAAACCTCATTTACCTCCCGACAATCTTACAGTTCGTGTGTTCGATTGTCCTCACTTCCTGTCGTTAGCATGCACAGAATTCGTATCGCTTGTAAATAAAGCCATCAGTGCTTTCGACAGTACTTTAGCGTTATAATTCCAACTACCCCCCCCCCTTTTCTCTGTCTCTCTAGACATCTTTCTCTAAATATCAGATTTTGTCTCCTCTTTCTCTTTGCCTCTTTCTGTTTTCTGTCTCTCTTTCCTTGTCTTTCTATCTTTTTTCTGTCTTCTCTCGTTTACTCTCTTTCTCTCTCTCTCTTTCTTTCTGTATTTTTCTTTTTCCTTACTCTCTGTCTTTTCTTCTCTCAGTCTTTCTCTCTTTCCTCTCTTCTGTGTTCTCTCTCTCTCTTTACTGTCCTTTTGCTCTCTGCATTTCTCTCTCTCCCAATCTGAAGCATACCAGATCCGCCGCGTAGACGCTGTCAAGGAAACGTCCATCTGCCAGATAATGAAAATGGCAATATATTTGTTACGCCATTTCCTACACTGCTGCACAAACTGCTCCAGAAACAGATTTTAGACCATTTACACAGAGTAATGACGTCAACCTCTGTCACCATGACAGCAATATCATAGAGTTACAGCCCTTTGTTGCTCTTTAGAATGAATACAGCGGCATTTCTTTGCAAAGATAGCCAAAAAGAAAGAATAAAAAGGAAAAGAAAACTGTAAAAGCAGTCTTAGAAAAAAATTAACGAGGAAATCTCTATGCAAGCCCAGATGTGTTACCTGTGTCACATGACAAAAGTTATTTTCAAAATTATTTTACCTGTCCACTGTCAGACGATATATATTATAGGCCTTATATTTTTGTCCATTTTGCTTTTTTTCATCTTTATGTAGTTCTAATAAAGATATGACAAATTATAAATCTCTTTTTTAAAAAAATCACTACTTCCACTTCTGAAAGAAAATGTTGATTTTGTATTACACTTTATGATTTTACTATTTCCTGTTATGCACTGCTCTAAAGGAAATGTGAGATTATATATTTTAACACTATAGTTTTACACTACTCTGAAGGAAATGTGAGATCATATATTTTAACACTATAGTTTTGCACTGCTCTGAAGGAAATGTGAGATCATATATTTTAACACTATAGTTTTGCACTGCTTTGAAGGAAATGTGAGATCATATATTTTAACACTATAGTTTTCCCAGATATGTAACATGCACATAATCGTATCGTCGGTTTAACTGGATATAAATAGTTATTGCAATTGCGGTACAAGAGATCGAAGAAATAATATAAAGTAAGCAGCCTTTTATCTGAGAGCAGAAATGCTTCGTCACTTCCCACCACTTGTTCTTGCTGTTCACTCACCATTAAGTGATAAAGCCATGAATAATGTAATATCAGGTAACAGCAGGGTGAGCTGACTGTCACTCGAAGTAGCAGGCTGTATGCTGACATACAACAGAGTGAGCAGAATGTCACTCGAAGTAGCAGGTTGTATGCTGACATACAACAGAGTGAGCAGAATGTCACTCGAAGTAGCAGGTTGTATGCTGACATACAACAGAGTGAGCAGAATGTCACTCGAAGTAGCAGGCTGTATGCTAATATTATTCAACGCACTTATTACGTCTGTATAAATAGCAACAGCTCTAAACAGAAAGAGAGACCATGTCTTTGCATGATTTGACAATGGCCATAATGAGGGATCGGAGAGAAGGGTGGGGGGCGAATAAAGAACCTTGCTGGCCTAAGGGAAGGCAAGCGCGTGACGGACGATTTCTGCAGACAGGTATATTGTGTGAAATGGAATGGCTTTTAGCGGAAATTACGTGAGATTGAAAAAAAAGAGTTGCGCAGGTCTTACTTATCGAGCGTTTCCTTCATCACCGTGACAGTATTCACATCGGGATCACCATCGGGACAAGCAAGCTATTCACTAGCATCTGGAGAGCCCGGTAGCTGTGAGGTAAATGGAGCCTCTCATGCAGAATGTAGAAGGTCTTTGGTTCGAGCTCAGCTTGGTCGCTGGTGTTTTTCCTGGTCGATCCTTATCTATTTCCTAACCGATTAATGCTGAACTTAGCGGCCATGTTTGTGAGTTCTTAGTGGCCATGTTTGTGAGTTCTTAGTGGCCATGTTTGTGAGTACTTAGTGGCCATGTTTGTGAGAACTTAGTGGCCATGTTTGTGAGTTCTTAGTGGCCATGTTTGTGAGAACTTAGTGGCCATGTTTGTGAGTTCTTAGTGCTCTTGGGAAGATTTAGCGCGAATAAATTCCCAATATTATTAGTTGACTAATTTTTCAGTTCAACATTAATCATTATTTTTCTGATTTTTACGATGTGAGATAATCTTTCGTTCAATAATAATTTAAATTTAATCAAAGTATTCATCAAGAGGATGATGCTCATTTTGCTTTGAAAGAGGTGGTGGTGGGTAGTGGGACGGGGGTGGGTGGGTGAGGAAAGCTACATACCCTGTGGTCTTTTTATTCTTCCTTATATAATCATTATCAACGTTAATATCAACAAACATCGTCGTCGTTAACATTATCATCATGCGTAGTATTCAGTAACCTTATCAAACAGAATTCGTGAAAACTGATATTATCATCATCGCCGTTATTATCATCTAGATTAAGCAGATTGATCGTTAAAACAATGAGAAGGAGCGTATTCACCATCATCCGTGTTTTTTAAAAAAATACTTATGAAAGTAATTCACTAATAACCAATCGACTTCTCTTCTGAAGTATTTCGTTTTTTTAATTACATACAACAGTAATTAACTACTTCTGAAGATTTATTTTTTTTTAAAAATAATAAAATTGAGTCATGCTTTATTTGAAGAATCTGAGAAAGTCACTTTACATGTGTGTGTGTGTGTGTGTGTGTGTGTGTGTGTGTGTGTGTGTGTGTGTGTGTGTGTGTGTGTATCTGCGTGTGTCTGTGTCTATGTGCTTCTGTGTGTATGTTTCTGTGTGTGTCTTCATAGAAAACGCTAATAATTACTGTTATATAACCCGAAAGTCAATTAAGCGTTATGTTCTATAAAGACTGAAATCCTATCCATCTGCAAAGGAAAATTGTATTAATTAAAAAAAATAAATGCAGGTCGTTGAAAATGAATTACCCGTTTTTTTTTCCACTTAACGATACACCTGAAATGGGGACAGTGTCATTAAAATCGGTTCGAGCCTTGGCAAGAGGAAAATAGTGTGTTCGTCCTTTAATCCTGATCGATATATACAGGTATATAAATACATTTTCAAAAAATCCTACTGTTTGTTGCGGCCGCATCTACTTTCTATTCAAGGTCGTTTGCGGAACCACAGTCTCTTGCAACGTAAAGTACTGGCCAGCATGCACTGCGCAACGAGATACAATGCGGCTGTTACACCACGTGATCGATGTGAAGACGACGCTAGAACTTGACACATCCGGAACAGTTTTTGGTTATTGGCCGGTCCAAAATCTGACAATGATGGATGAATTCTTGTACAAGAAGTAGCAGTCTTAACGTGAGTTTAAATTAGTCCAATGCGCTTAAAGGGTTAATAAGCCTGTCACTTGTTATCCCCCGCACTCTTTAGTAGTGGTCTCTATCAATCTACGTCACCAGTCTTTAGTAGTGGTCTCTATCAATCTACGTCACCAGTCTTTATGTGTTAGGCTTTGTAGTCAGGTTACTAATCATTAGGTACCTTTTATAAAGTGCAACGCACACACATGTACACCGACAAACATTGGATGGGTGGACGGATGGGTGATAGATAGACAGATGGATAGATAGACAGAAAGATAGATAGACAGACAGACTGACTGACAGACAGACAGACATGTAATTTATAGAGTCGAATGCGCAGGCACGACTGACAGACAGACAGACAGACATGTAATTTATGGGCAGGCACATTTATAGAAATTCTTTAGTGACCGGAATTAAAAGACAGGTTTTCATTCATACAAACACTTAGAAAGGTTTTGAATTTTATATTTTCTTCAGCTATATGTTGGTATATAATAAAACTCACTGACAAATGTGCCTTGAACTAAAGAGAGAGAGAGAGAGAGAGAGGGAAGCAGAGAGAAATAATAATTAAGTAGACCAGCAGAAGTCGGACCCGTCCTAATTAATAGGAATTAATAGGAATTAAGAGGACTCAAAAGAAAGCGAGTACGAGTTTCAGGCAAACAGATGTACTATTTATCTTTATATTCAAATTACGTAATTCATGGCTCTTTATTAATTTAATAAAGATGAGAATGGTTACTTAATGGTTACACCGATATGCAATGCTTCACACACAAAAATCAATAGAGAAATCGATAAAGTAAGCACTCAGCATGTCAAAAAGGAAACAGTCAAGAAGACTTAAAAGAAAGAAACGAAAAAAATATAACCTTTTTAAAAAAAACACCACGTATTTAATACTGGATATTTTTTTTTAACAATGTTGATTTACTCTGTGTCGAGCAATTGTCGATTGTGCGTGCGGACACATATTGGGATCTCTATACAGGTCCCGAGTGAGTCGAACGAGCAAGAGTTACCGCACTTTAATATGGCTACTGACAGCGAAGAAAACGTGTTTGCTCTAGCAAGTAGGAAAATGAAGCTTGTTCAGATCTCACTTTTAAGAATTGTCGATTTTGGTCGTTAAGAAAAAAATAAACAAATAAATAAAACCCTCCTCCCACAATCTCTGATTCACCAGCGGTACGTATCTTTACGAAACATAAACTGCTTGCTTACAGAGGGCTTGCCAGAGGCCATGTTTGCTTATTCGTAATGAATATCCGGTTTCTCAATCCATGGTGCATAAACTCAACGGTTTCATTGTGAAAATTGAGAACGTTTAAAGCTGGACCTACTTTGTGATTCAGGATGCGTATTCACTGAGATTGAATGAGAAATAAGACTTCAACGAATGACACAAAAATAAAACACTTGTCACTTTCCTTAAAGCCACATCAAAGTTATTTTCAAAGACGTCATTCACAAAGTACATGTTCACTGCAGTCACACCAAATTACATTTTCATTAGGATTCCACATATTCCACTCTGTGCAACCAATTCTTCCCTTGAGAACATATCAAGATCTATTGCTTGTGACAATTATTTGCCACTTGCATATTTCATATTTTTATTTTATGAATTGTAATATTCACAGCTGAATTGTAATTTGTGTTGCTATTTAGTATTTTCATAGCTAACTTGTGTATGAAGTAGTAAATTGCACTCTGCACATTACGAGCATTACTTAAATATATTTTGTTTTATCCCTAAAACAATTGGAGAATAACTCACATGAGTGGCCATCTCTTCTAAAAGAATCAATCATTTGTTACTTAAGTCTCAAAACACTGACTCTTTTCCAAACAATAGGGTAGTTTAGCTAAGGATTAGGCGAGCTGACTGAATGTCAGTGAGTGAATAATACTGATTTGACCGAAGCATATTGCATGACTGACCAATGACAAAGTACCAGATGAACCACCCAGAACAATTGAAATTATTAATGTGTAGGATGTGAAAGT